>ML387740.1:26911-106831 GCA_005239525.1 Nicotiana knightiana | reverse complement strand
ATTTTCGCTGTGAACTATTAAAGAATCTTGACCATGAGCTTTTAAAGGCCTTCATCATGCATGATTTATCTCGTTAAACAAAAACAAATCTTTCTCATATGGCCTACAAAAAAAACAAGCAAGGAAAAGATGACAAAAAAAATAAAATTTACCTGTTAGATATGAGTTCCAGCAAGTTTGCGAATTGAGAATTGATGGATAATAATCACAGGAGCTTGGGGTTTATATAGATATCCTATATGACTAATTGAGGAGGTTGTTGCAATGTGGGACAATTTTAAAAAAAAGTCGTCTCCTAAAAGAATTTGGCTAGCAAAGTTTCAATAGGAAAAGGAGATTTCTCACGTAAGTTAACTGAAAGAGTCAAGAATTCAAATACAAGAAGGAAACAATTTGATTATCATGATCTTCTGTTCCCAAGAGATATTGCGATATCCCTAAAATAGGGATTGGTTCACGTGAGAATCCAATAGGCAGGTTATTTCCTTAAAGAAAGGATACCATATCCTTTTCCAATTGGAAGACAAGGAAGTAACATGCCAAGTATTCATAAATAAATTATTATATAATCTACTAATTGCTACTCAAACACCGGAGGCATGCTAGCATTTATGTATATCACCGAAATGCCACGTGAAGCTACGTACAAAAAAGTGAAAGAGTGATCCTCACATGTACTTCAAGTCTAGTCTTAAAAAATCCGACAAGTTTTGAAGTAGGGGGCATTTGTAGGCATATAAAATTTATCGAATTTAAATTCAATAAAATAATTTGAACTATATTTTAAAATTCAAAGTATATTGGTCCAAATAAATATTATGGTCTAATATAATTGAATTAAGCATATAAGTCCAACACATATGAGTTAATAAATAAGTCTTAACCCATTGGGCTAGCCCTTTTAATTGGACCACAAATGATAAGCCCACTTTATTAGGCCCAATATAGCATCTTCCTAGAGGCCCAGTGCCACGTGTCAAATGATGTGGCATGCCAAGTCAAATGAAAAAGCCAATAGGACCATGTCACATGTCAAAATGACAAGGCATGCCAAGTCACATTAAAAGGCCAATGAAATCGCGCCACGTGTGCGAGTGACATGTGCTGGCCAATCAAATACGGCCATGTCACACTTCAATTTGATTGGCCGGAAAGAGTTTGTTCTTATCACAACTCCTCCCTTCCACAACTATAAATAGGGGTCTTCATAACTCAGAAAAGGGACCAGAAGTTATAACAAGAAGCAAGAGAGAGCTCGTGGATCAAACGCCGCAAATTTCTCTACAAGTTTCAAGCTTCAAGCAATCAAGTTCAAGCTCAAGAACGAAGAACAATTCAAGTATTCAAGATCAAGAACGAAGTCAAATCAAATACAAGACGTTCAAGATCAAGGCTACTTGTTCGTGATACAATTCGTGGCAACAATCAAAGTGTTCGCAACGGATAAATCAAATTCAAATTCAAGATCAAGCTCAAAGGCCCTTGAATTTATACTAGAAAAGTAGAATCAGAGGATTCATAGAGATTGTAACGCTCAATTACTTGAAATCAAATACTACGATTGTTGCAATATATTTCGGTCTTGATTTTAATTTCTCGACGCAATTTATTGTCTACAATATTGTAAAAGTTTTATATATAATTTGAATGTTCCGTCACTAGTAACTGAAATTATACTGTGGATAGAATGTAAATATTTCATCAAATATTTTACCGATTACTCTTCAGATTCCATCAATGTATATTAGTATAAAAGAATATAATGTAAATTATACCGTGGATAATATGTAAATATTCTATTAATTTATTTTACCTTAAAAGGAAATTAAAAGAAAGGCAAAAGGCTAGAAAATAGGACACTCGGTGTGTTAGTGACATATAGAATCTTGAATAAAAGTGTATAATTTCTGCTAGAGTTACGAGGGGAAGGAAAATAAGAGAGTTAGATAGAAGAAATGAAAGATTAGTGTTAAAAGAGAATCATAAGTGGTGATTCGGCGGATTTACGGATTATTAATAACTTAGTTTCCTACAAATAAGTAGGGGTTCACAGTTCGGTTTGGTCGGTTTTTTATTAAAATCAAAACCAAACCAATTTAATCGGTTTTTAAAATTTTAAAACCAAAACCAAACCAAAGTAAATACAAACCATCGGTTTGGTTGTTGTTGGTTTGGTTCGAGTTTTCGATTCTTTTAACTATTTACATTTGAAATTATAGCAGATAAAAATATAAAGCAGAGTATTAAAGCATAATATAAGATAGAAAATTGTGCCGATTGAACTAAGTTGGAGTACGTGATAGAATCAAAGAAACCAACAAAATAAAGGTTTCCAAAGTACAAACAACTCTGTCCATTCAAAAGTAAAATTATGTATTTAAACTAAAAAAGGAATGAGAGAATCTGTAATATCATATTCACTTCTACTTTTTTTCTTCATAAGGATCACTTTTGCAACTGCTTCCATCATCGTCCTTAGCTTAAGTTCCAAACTAGTCAATGCTCAAAGCAGTGTCTGAATATTCTGAAAAAAGAATTATCATATAACGAATTACTCTTCATTAGGAAGTTGCTGGGCATTTTCAACAGTGTTAGCAGTGGAAGGAATAAACCAAAAATATGTATATATAATAATTAAAATAGAGAAAATATTTAAAATTATTTACAAAAAGATGTGATGCTTTATATAAATAATTATTAAATTTTATATATAATTTATCGGTTTGGTTCGGTTTATTTTTCGATTTTTTAAAATAGAACCAAAACCAAACCAAATATTATCGGTTTTTAAAATTTAAAACCAAAATCAATCCAAACCAAGAAAAATATCGGTTTACATAATCGGTTTGGTTCAATTTTCGGTTTGGATTGGTTTTTTGTCAAACCACGAACAACCCTACAAATAAGCAAAAATCTTTATGTTTCTCTTAAGGAATGAAATTAATTAGGTGCTATTTTTGTTAATTACGTATTATTTCTTCTGTCTCATATTATCAGTCGTAGTTACTAAAAATAGTTGTCTCAAATTATTTACCATTTTAGAAGTTCAAGACACAATTAATCATTTTTTTCTTAAGGGTAAAATAGTCTATCATTTTCTTAATTAATATTTCTTAAGGGGCGTGTAAAAGAAAAATACGACAGATAATATGAGGCAGATGGAGTACTGCCATAATTTTGTTGAATTTTTTAAAATGTTGTCTACTTACATTTTTTGCCCTTGTAAGTTTTCTACAATTTCAGCACAATAAGACACTATCCCATAAACCCGAATACAACAACAATAAAATGTCCGCTCAGTCAAATTGGTGCTACACATAAGCTTTGTTACAGTTAGGAGGGATTAAAACACTTGTTTTGATTAGAAGGTATATAGAAGAAGAAAGGATGCAAATACGCGGTTTTAACTGTTATTCAGTCAAAATTATAAAATAGGGAAAAGAAAGATTCTGATAGGCTGATCAGCTCCCAATGTAAGTACGAATTCTATTAGATGTAAATTTAGAGTCCGTTTAGATTGACTTAAAAAATGATTTTAAGAAGAAATAACTTTTAAGTCAAAAAATAATAAGCTGGTGTTATTGCTTTTGGCTTGTTTTATGCAATTTTAATTTATTTTAAGTATTTTTTAACTTTGTCAAACACTAAAAAAACTAAAAAGAGCTTAAAAACTAATTTAACCGGCTTAAAAGCCAATTGTTGCATAAATGTTTAGAACTTAGAAGCTGATACTCGTTTTTGGAATAAAGAGTCGAACAGAGGAGCAGTGGTTAGAAATTCAAATTGCCGTTAGAGTTAGTTGGAGTTAGTTAGAATAACTACCTAGTGTTAGTTAGAGGATATGTCAGTAGGGTCGTTAGTTAGAGAATCTATAGAAGGGGAATTCAATCAATTGTAATAGATATAAATACAATTGCCATGAACAATTACAATCATATATAAAATTACATTCTTCTTTCCTAATCTCCTCCTCTTCTTCTTCTTCTTCTTATTATTCTTATTATTATTATTATTATTATTATTATTATTATTATTATTATTATTATTATTATTATTATTATTATTATTATTATTTAAACTCTCACCATAGCTGAATTCTCGAAGTTCTTCCTGAATCAGCATTACGATCCTCGAGTTTAATCGAGCGCATGCAATCGTGTAACATTGGTATCAAAGCTTTTGATCCCCAGAATCATGGAAAAAGGTATTGGACCAACTGATAAGTTGACTGAAGAACCCATTAATCTGCACGAGTTGATGCAGAAACTAATAGCAGATGTGGGAGCTTTATCAGGTGAAGTCTCACATCTGAAGCAATAGGATCAGACAATCCTTGAATTGAAGGAGCAATTCACGTATTCAAGGGAGCAATCAAAGGATAAATCACCAGTGCAGAATGAATGTGAACCATCTGAAGGAAGGTCTCATTGAGAAAACAACCCTACTAGTTGTAATCACCTCAATTCTAACTTCTCGAGGTGGTCTAGAAGGGAGTTCCTGCGATTTACTGGTGAAGATTTGAGATCTGGTTATTCAAAATTTAACAATTTTTCTCTATAGAAAAAGTTGATGCTAAGGAAAGAGATGAAGTAGCTGCAATGCAATTGGAAGGAGAGGCTATTCAATGGCGTCTTTCCTTCACGAGGTACATACAATATCTACAGCCAGCTACTTGGAATGAATATGGTATGGCATTGGTAGAAAGGTTTGGGGCTGATTTTGATGATCCAATGAAGGAGATAAAAAAGATAAAACAGACTGGAAATGTGAAACAATACCAAGCTATTTTTGCGAGGAATCTGAATCGAGTGAGGCTATCTCAAGAAAATGCCACCAGTTGTTTCATTTGTGGTTTCAAACACGAGCTAACATTGCAATCAGACTCACCAACCCTACTAGTCTATCTTAGATATACAGAACTGCCAGAATGCAAGAGGATTACTTAGCTGCAACTAGACAATCCTCTTACACACCTAATTCTTCAATCAAGAGATATCCAGGACAAGGAACTACTAGTAAGCCCTTACTACCTACTCCTAGCCCAGTTGTTCAAATTATACTGAAGGATTCAATATAAGGACATTGAGTATAGAAGAAATGAATGACAAAAGGGAAATTGGCCTATGCTACTTCTGCAATGAGAAGTACGCACCTGGGCATAAGTGCAAGAATTCCAAGCAGATATATGTATTGGAGGTAGAAGAAATAGAGAAAGGACATAACACAGAGGAGTAGGGTGAAATAATACTACAAGAGGAAGAGTTCAAGCAACTAGAACCAACTCAGCCCATAGAGAAAATGAAGATTTCTATCCATGCTCTGAATGACTCTCTAGGCTACAGAACTCTGAAGGTGACTGGTTATCATGCTAAAAAGGCATTGAACATACTAATTGATATTTAGAGTTCACATAATGTCATAGATCCTGAATTGGTTCATCACTTGGGATGTAAGATCGGATAAACTACTCCTCAAATAGTGGCTGTTGCTAATGGAAATATGATGGAGGACAGATTGTGTACCATCACATGGTTGTTGCAAGGTGCTGAGTTTTCAACATAATTCTTACTACTACCACTAGGCTCTTGTGGAGTAGTCTTAGGAGTGCAATGGTTGGTGACTCTGGGGGATATAAAATGAACTTCAGAAAGTTATGGAGTTTTGGTACAAAGGAAGAAAGCATCTTCTGAGAGGAGTTGGCAACTAGGTCAAGGTTCAAGAAGATGGAAAGATAGCCAAACATACATGTAACACTTCTTATTTATGCATGATTCAAGTAGTGGCTATGGAGAGTGCTGGTGAACAATGGCCTGCACTTAAGGCTAAAGAAGAACCTAAAACAGATGTTACGCTAACACAACTATTATCTGAGTATTCTAAACTGTTTGAAGAACCTACTGAACTACCTCTTTCTAGAGGTGTATTTGACCATAGAATTGTGTTGCAAAGTGGTACTAAACCTATGAATAAAAGGCTCTATAGGTACCCCTATGTGAAAAAAGATATCATTGAGGGTCTAGTACAACAAATGCTTGATCAAGGAATCATATAACCTAGTTGTAGTCCCTTTGCATCTCCATTTGTCTTGGTGGGGAAAAATGATGGTACATGGAGACTTTGTGTGGACTACAGGGATCTGAATAAACTATCACGACCCAAACCGATGCGCCACGACGGGTGCCCGAGTCCTACCTGTCACACACCCCTAAGCATGCGTCTAAGATATAAACCTAAATAACATCTGCTGAATTACGAGAATAATATACATGAAAGAAACCTGCCCAAAAGTCATATGTACATATACGTGCAACATACGTAGGGAGAGCCGACTAGGATGCTATAGACAATTATATACCTAAAAAATGGAAGCCGTCAAGCCCACATACTATCTAGCTAGACATACTGTCTACAAACCTCTAATAGAAATATAAATGTACAAAGACGGGACTGAGCCACGTCATACGCATATATATATATATATATATACACAAAAAAAATCATATCGTACCAAAATTAAAAGCAGCTACGGATCAAGTGGAGCACGCCAGCTCTCGCTGACCAAGGATCCTAAGAAGGGGAGCCGTCATCTTGCCTACCTGCACCTGCGGGCATGAAACGCAGGCTCCGGGAAATAGGGCGTCAGTACGAAAAATGTATAAAGTATGAAGGCATGAAAACCCGTGCATAAAGGACATAGATGAAACATGGAATAAAGAAACACATTTGTAAGTCTGAATAACCTTATAAATTCTGAAACATTATAATGTCATGCACGTGCATATAAATGTCGTGTAATGCATAAGTCTGTATACCAGCTGATCAGGTGGTGATGCGTATATAACGCCGTAACCTTTTTCCATATCCCATATACATATATACGCATATATAACTGCCTGAGTCGTGGATAAATGCACATGTACAAATGAATACAATGCATGAGATGTATATCAATAAAATCCTTCGGAGGGTCATAAGACCATTATGCCTTTAATTAATATCAGACGACCTGTGCATAATCATTTGCAGAAGCAATTGTCATTATTAAACAGATCAGATTAAGTATGGATGAGGGGAGCAAGGAGTATGCCAAGAAGATATGTAGATTGTGCGACGTGTTTTATAAACTTCTACAACTGCAGGCTTAATCAATTTTACAAGTATGTTATGCATCTTCCAAAATAGAATAAACTAATACACCTAACAATGTCGAGAGATCTAATGAATGAGCTATAACTGTTACAAGAAAATAGAAGAATGAATATTCATTTATGCCTTTTTGCTCAGATATGGCAAGATAAAGCAGTGAAAGAACTAAGGTTCCTTCCTAAATGGGGATAAAAAATATAGACACCCCTAGTATTTTTATGAATATAGTCATTTATGAAAATTGCATATTTTGCTCGTTTCATTTGTATTATTTGGATCATGTCAAAAAGAAGGAAGGGATATCCTTAACATACCTGGAATAGGAAAAAATCCGTATATTATTCTTGAAAAAGATTGTACCATACTCCTTTAGAACCCTAAAATTTTACGTTGCTACAGTTTTAACAATTCTCGTTGGAATTGTTTGCAAGAGTCATCGTTGGAAGCTCTTTTTTTTTATATATGGAGCTTAGCATCTATTCTTGGGTGTTATGAATTAGGAGAAAGACTTATAATTCACCTTTTTATTCTATCTGACCAAATGAGCTAAGATTTAAAAGAAACAAAGCCTTAAAGAGACTAAAACTTGCTCATAAATTTTCATGTTACACGTTACTCTCATTAGGTAGACACTAAGCTTATATGACTACTTAGTCATATATCCTAACAGTGGTCTATTGTCACGTGGGGAGTGGGGTGGGATTATAATTCTTTACCCACTTATTAGGTAATGTTTCGTTACCCGGTAATTAACCAATTACCTGCATAATTAAGAATTATCTCAGTCTACTTAAAATTCTACTTATTTTTAATCCACTTTATACATTATTCTATCATGGTCATACGGTACCTTGTATGATACTAGTCCATAAATATCGGGTATTATCGCACGATCCGTATTTTATCCCAAATTGGCCGCTTTCAGCGAAACTCGTTTTCTTTAATTCATGTACCCTTTATCCTTCATGACACTTACTTATCGCTTGTTATAAATAACGTAAATACGTTAACCTCAAGATAATCCCATCCTCGAGTCTACGTGGATTAACTAAAGACGAAACTCTTAACGTATGAAAACGCGAGATGTAACATCCTTCCCCCCTTAGTAACATTCGTCTTCGAATGTTCAACTCCCCGGGATGTATATAACTTTGGCAGAGTCTCCTTTGTAAAAATACTACTACCAACTCTTCCTGTGGAAACTCAATAATTCAACGTCACATAGGACCAGAATCATCAATAAAGACAATGGCCTCACACGACCAACGACAATAACCAACACAAGAATTCATACTCGTACCTTATGGTTGTGATGTCCCACTCGGACCTTTCACTGGAGGCGGAAATAGGTAAGGATATCTAGACTTCATGTCTCCCTCAGCCTCCCAAGTCATTTCTTCCACATTGTTGTTTCTCCAAAGTACTTTCACCGAAGCTACGTCTTTAGTTCTCAATCTCCGAACCTGTCTATCTAGTATAACAATGGGGGTTTCTTCACATGATAGCTGCTCTATGACCTGAACATCGTCAACTGACACAATTTTGGAAGGATATTCGATACATTTATAGAGCTTAAGCACATGAAAGACTGGATGACAGATTCCAAGTCCGAAGGCAAGTCCAACTCAGATGCTACCTGGCCTACCTTGCGTATGATCCTACATAGTCCAATATACCGAGGGCTAAGTTTTCCCCTTTTTCCGAACCTCATAACGCCTTTCATCGGTGATACCTTTAGGAATACCCAATCGTCAACTTGAAATTCCAAGTCTCGCGGTCGATTATCCGCATAAGACTTCTGAAGGCTTTGAGCTACTAATAGCCTTCCTGTATGAGCTTAATTTTTCTCGATTGCCTGCTGTACCAATGCTGGTCCTACTAACGTAGTTTCCCCAACATCGAACCACCCTATTGGTGACCTATACCTCCATCCGTAAAGAGCTTCTTATGGATCCATCTGAATACTGGAATGGTAGCTATTATTATATGCGAATTCAATAAGCGGCGGATGGTCATCCCAACTACCTTTGAAGTCTATAACACAAGCTCGTAACATATCCTCAAGTGTCTGAATAGTATGCTCAGCCTGTTCATCTGTCTAGGGATGAAATGTTGTACTAAGACATACCTGAGTCCCCGAACATTTTTGGAAGGACCTCCAGAAGTTAGATGTAAATTGAGCTCCTTTATTCGCAATAATAGATACAGGGACACCATGCAGTCGTACTATCTCCTTAATATAAAGCCTTGCATAGTCCTTTAAGGAATATGTAGTCCTAACGGGCAGAAAATGGGCTGGCTTTGTAAGCCTATCAATAATCACCCATATCGAATCGAACTTACGCTGGGTACGAGGTAAGCCTATGATGAAATCCATATGGATTACTTCCCACTTCCAAGCCGGAGTCTCTATAGCCTGCAATAATCCACCGGGTTTCTGATGCTCAACCTTAACTTGCTGACAGTTAGGACACTGAGCAACAAACTCTGCTATATCCTTTTTCATTCCGTCCCACCAATATACTTCCCTGATATCATGATACATTTTTGTTGCTCCTGGATAGATAGAATAACGAGAATAGTGAGTTTCTCCCATAACTTGCTGATGCACCCCGCAACATTAGGGTCACATAATCATCCTTGATATATAAGGACCCCATCTTCTATAATCTCAACCAGTGCCTTCTCCTTCTGGGGGGTGGTATCCCTATAATGAACTAACATAGGATCCTCGTACTGGCGTTTCTTCACTTCAGTTACTAACGAGGATGTTTTCGTATCCTGAATAGTAATTCCAAAATCACCTGTCCAGTGACCGAACTCTAAGACCAGCTAGCTGATGAATCTCATAGGATATTTCCCTCTTTTCCGGCTGTAAATATGACAGGCTACCCATAGATCTACGGCTGATGGCGTCGGCTACTATGTTCGCCTTCCCTGTATGGTATAAATATCAACGTCATAGTCTTTAAGTAGCTCCAACCATCTTCTTTGACGTAAATTCAATTCCTTTTGCCTGAAGATATACTGGAGGCTCTTATGATCCGTATAGATATCAATATGAATTCCATACAAGTAGTGCCTCCACATCTTTAGTGCATGAATCACTGCGGCTAACTCTAAATCGTGGGTCGGGTAGTTCTTCTCGTGCTTTCTTAGTTATCTAGATGCATAAGCTACAACCTTACCATGATGCATCGACACACAACCCAATCTAATGCCTGAAGCGTCACAATAGATCACATAACCAATGGTCCATTTTGGGAGAATTAGAACCGGTGCTGAAGTTAATATGCCCTTGAATGCCTGGAAACTCCGTTCGCAAGCATCATTTCATTGAATCTTAGCTCCCTTCTGAGTTAAATTACATGGGTATTCTAATATTTTACAATTCATGGAATTCTCCTCTTTGAAGGTCCAAACTTCATTCTTTATCTATCACAATTACGCCCTTATTCCACTACCAGGGCAGCATTTTATCTATTCTAAATGCTACTAGTCTTAGACTCCTTTATTCATTCAGGCTATACCGAGCCTTTTATAATTTATAGAAACCATCATCTCTCTTTTGAGCTTAACCCCAGGGACTTATCCATTCTCGTCACCTTTTCACTCATATTTTCTTATCCTTCCTCCAATCTTCGTAAAACCTTGTCGCTCTACCATACTTTAGCTTGCGACCTACACATATATATTTATACTTATTCTCAACCTTTCTTCAACTTGCTTGCACCATATATTTCCTTATGTTATTATGGAATATCAAGCGAGACACCACATACCACTTTGGTCAAAGGTGCTTAAAAGAGAAGAAAATTCCGTTACAAGTTTCCTGGGAACTGAAATCAAACCATCTTTGACCTACACTTGATGTTAGCATAACAAAAAGCCAGCCAATCCATACCCATTATTAAGTTCTACCCAACCAAATACCACATACTTTATCTTTGTTTATTATCAAATCTATCACGGGCCATTACAGGCGACATTCATATATATAAGCAACAATATTAAGACTTAACTCACATAACTAATTTAGAAAAAGGTTTATATACATAGGGGTCGGCAAGGCCGTAGACATATCATCCCCAAACTAATATACAAGATACTGTCTACAAAACCTCTAAGTAGGCATAACCATAATATATACAAGTCGGGGCGGGACTCCCTACGTCCTCATAAAACAACCTAACACATTCAGAACCCTGACTTGGTAATACTCCAAAAAGAGGTGGAACTCACCAACCAAAAAACTGACACTTGGAGGAACTCTACAGTAGAGGGTCCTTGCCTTGTCCTATATAAGAACCTCGATCAGACACACTTTAAATCGGAACCTTCATATCCTAATCAGTTACCTTCCTCCTCTTGGCCCGAATACTATCCTCTTCCTCTGCATATCCCATAACATACACTGACGAACCTTGGTTGACAGACTCCCAAGACTTTGGACTATCTGGAACCTCAGAAGAGCTGGTGTCCGCAAATTCCTTGACTTAGTTTTGAGCCTGAGGGAAACCTAGTTGTGCCAATCCATGCACTACTCCCCCTATACCCTGATCAACAGGCCGTGAGAATGAAACTAAGGGCCTTGGTGAAGTCGGAACTCCTCTCACCCCATCTGTTGCCAGAGTGGTTGAAATAGCTCGAACGGATGACTCATATGGATCCTCGGATGGATCCTCCTCAATAGAAACCATGATCTCTGATGGGTTTGACTACATAGTGTAACTTAAATCTCTTTCTAACACTTTCGTAGACTTCTGACCCATACTAGCAGCTTGCGCCTGTCATCTAATAGTAACAGGCATCGCTAAAAGCATAAATAAGGTAAATATTAGGAGTGGATACTTATGAATCAGTTCTATGGCACAATCTGGATTAGAAAGAAAAGTAACCATCCTAAATATTCGGTAGCCTCCTGTATATAAGTGTGGTGCAAAACACACCCATAGATAAGACTCTACTAGACACGGTCTGTAGACGACACTGGGAAAGAACTGCTCTGATACCACTTTTGTCACGACCCAAACCGATGGGCCGCGACGGGTTCCTACCTGTCACACACCCATAAGCATGCCTCTAAGATATAAACCTAAATAACATCTGCTGAATTACGAAAATAATATACATGAAGGAAACCTACCCAAAAGGCATATGTACATATATGTGCAACATACGCAGGGCGAGCCGACAAGGCTGCTATAGACAATTATATACCTTAAAACTGGAAATCGACAAGGCCACATACTATCCAACTAGACATACTTTCTACAGAACTCTAATAGAAATGCAATTGTACAAAGACGGGACTGAGCCACGTCATAACCATATATATATATATATACACACACAAATAATCATATCGTACCAAAATTAAAAGCAGCTCCAGATCAAGTGGAGCACGCCAACTCTCGCTAACCAAGGATCCTAAGAAGGGGGGATCGTCATCTTGTCTACCTGCACCTGCGGGCATGAAACGCAGGCCCCAGGAAATAAGGCGTCAGTACGAAAAATGTACTGAGTATGTAAGGCATGAAAACCAGTACATAAAAGACATAAATGAAACATGGAATAAAGAAATCCATTTGTAAGTCTGAATAACCTTATAAATTCTGAAACATTATAATGTCATGCACGTGCATATAAATGTCATGTAATGCATATGTCTGTACGTACATAACAATCATCAAGCTTCTGAGGGCATCCCATCATATCATTTCAGCCATTGTGGGCAACATCATCATTATATACCAGCTAATCAGGTGGTAATGCGTATATAACGCTGTAACCTTTTTCCATATCCCAAATATATATATACATATATACGCATATATAACGCCGTCTGAGTCATGAGTTAATGCACATGTATACGTGAATGCAATGCATGAGAAGTATATCAATAAAATCCTTCGGAGGGTCATAAGACCATTATGCCTTTAATTAATATCAGACGACCTGTGCATAATCATTTGCAGAAGCAAGTGTCATTATTAAATAGATCAGACTAAGTATGGATGAGGGGAGCAAGGAGTATGCCAAGAAGATATGTAGATTGTGCGACGTGTTTTATAAACTTCTACAACTGCAGGCTTAATCAATTTTACAAGTATGTTATGCATCTTCCAAAATAGAATAAACTAATACACCTAACAATGTCGAGAGATCTAATGAATGAGCTATAATTGTTACAAGAAAATAGAAGAATAAATATTCATTTATGCCTTTTTGCTTAGATATGGAAAGATAAAGCAGTGATAGAACTAAGGTTTCCTTCCTGAACGGGGATAAAAAATATAGACACCCCCAGTATTTCTATGAGTATAGTCATTTATGAAAATTGCGTATTTTTTCGTTTCATTTGTATTATTTGGATCATACCAAAAAGAAGGAAGGGATAGCCTTAACATACCTGGAATAGGGAAAAATCCGTATATTATTCTTGAAAAAGATTGTACTGTACTCCTTTAGAACCGCAAAATTTTACATTGCTACGTTTTTAACAATTCTCGTTGGAATTTTTTGCAAGAGTACCGTTGGAAGTTTTTTTTTGTATATGGACTTAGCATCTGTTCTTGGGTGTTATGAATTAGGATAAAGACTTATAATTCACCTTTTTATTGTATCTGACCAAATGAGCTAAGATTTAAAAGAGACAAAGCCTTAAGAGACTAAAACTTGCTCATAAATTTTCAGTGTTACACGTTACTCTCATTAGGTAGCCACTAAGTTTATATGACTACTTAGTCATATATCCTAATAGTGGTCTATTGCCACGTGGGTAGTGGGGTGGGATTATAATTCTTTACCCACTTATTAGGTAATGTCTCGTTACTCGGTAATTAACCATTATCTTCATAATCAAGAATTATCTCAGTCTACTTAAAATTCTACTTATTTTTAATCCACTTTATAAATTATTCTATCATGGTCATACGGCACCCTGTATGGTACTAGTCCATAAATATTGAGTATTATTGTACGACCCGTATTTTATCCCAAATTGGCCGCTTTCAATGAAACTCATTTTCTTTAATTCATGTACCCTTTATCCTTCATGACACTTACTTATCGCTTGTTATAAATAACATAAATACGTTAACCTAAAGATAATCTCATCCCCGAGTCTACATCGATTAACTGAAGACGAAACTTTTAACGTATGAAAACGCGAGATGTAACATAAACATACTGTGAAGAACAAGTTTCCCATCCCAATTGTGAAAAACTTGTTAGATGAATTAGAAGGATCCAGAATCTTTTCTAAGATAGACTTAAGGTCAGGCTACCATCAATTTTGAATGGCAAAGGAGGATGTGCCTAAAACTGCTTTCAAAACTCACTTAGGTCATTTCTAGTACCTAGTTTTGCCTTTTGGCCTCTCAAATGCTCCAACAACCTTTCAAGGATTAATGAACTCTTTCTTTCACAAGTTTCCTAGGAAACATTTGTTGGTTTTCTTTGATGATACCCTAATCTATAGCCGCACTATGGAAGATCATTTGATTCACTTAAGGTCTGTCTTTGTGTAGATTACGAAGCATCAATGGTTTGCTAAGAGGAGCAAGTGTTTCTTTGGAGTCCACAAAATTGAATATCTAGGCCACTTTATTACAGCAGAAGGAGTCTCTACTGATCTCTACAAAATAGAAGCTGTGAGGAATTGGCCTACACCAACCACTCTCAAATAGTTGAGATGATTCTTAGGCTTAGCTGGCTACTACAAGAGGTTTATCAAAGGCTTTGGTGTTATTTGCAAACCGTTAACTAAATTGACCAAGAAGAACAAAATCAAATGGTCACCAATAGCTGATGCAGCCTTTGCAGAACTAAAGAAGGCACTTACTCAAGCTCATGTCTTAGCGTTACCTGATGCCAAGAAGACATTCATTGTGGAGACTGATATAGGTGGCTTTGGGCTAGGGTAAATACTTATGCAAGAAGGGTATACAATAGCCTTTATTAGCAAAACTTTGTCACCTAGACATGCTACCTTATATGTCTATTATAGGGAGCTATTGATTGTTGTTCATGCAATTTCTAAGTTGTCACAATAATTAGTGGGACAAAAGTTTATCATAAGGACTAATCAGAAGGCTCTGAAGGTCCTTTATGGAGCAGAAAAGACACACTAATTCTCAACTGCTATAGTTAACAAAATTTATGCCTTTTGAATATTCTATAGAATACAAGAAGGGAGTGGAAAACAAAGTAGCTGATGCTCTTTCAAGAGTCACTGATGCTGAACTATTAGCCCTAATGCTATCACCTCATGACGCTGATCTATTCCAAAACATAGTATCCAGTTGGAATTCAGATTCTGAGCTTAAGCAAATTATTATAGAACTACAACATAACCCTGCTGCTCATAAACAGTTCACTTGGACTCAAGACCAACTAAGGAGGAAGGGAAAATTGGTGATCGAGAATTCCAGAAATGAGAAGGGCAATCACGACAGCATGGCATGCTGGTCCTCAAGGTGGTCACTCAGGTGTTGAAGCTACATTAAGGAGGCTGGTGACATTATTTTACTGGAAGAATATGAGGAAAGACATAAAGGAATTTGTCCAGAAATGTGATGTCTGTCAAAGGAACAAATCAGACTTAACTGCTTATCCAGGCCTATTGCAACCACTACCTATACCAGATGTAGTTTGGCCACAAATCAGCATGGACTTCATTGATAGTTTACCAAAGTCAAATGGATGTAAAGTAATCCTAATATTAGTAGACAGGCTAAGCAAGTATGGTCACTTCATTCCACTTAAACATACCTACACTACTCAGTCAGTTGCTAAGGTTTTTCTTGACACAATAGTTAAGCTATATGGGATGCAAGTGATAAAGGTGCTATTTTCTCGAGTTCATTCTGGTAGGAGCTATTTACACTCGAAGGTGTACAACTGGGCGCACCTCATCAACCTATCACCCTCAATATGATAGGCAGAGGTCCTGAATAGAAGCCTTGAAACTTACTTGAGATGCTACTATAGTGGGGATGCTACCAACTAATTCTTATGTTACCAATGGCTGAGTATTGGTACAACACCTCCTTCCATTCTGCCATTCAAACTACTCCTTGTGAAACATTGAATGGCAGACCACCCCTTGCATTTACCATATATACCCGGAGAATCAGCCTCGCTGAAGTTGACAACACATTGATAAATAGAGAGCTCAAACTACAACTGCTTAAACATCATCTGAGAAGAGCACAACTTAAGATGAAACAACAGGCAGACTCTCATAGAAGTGATAGACAATGTGAAGTTGGAGAGTGGGTCTATTTGAAGGTCCAACCATACAAAAAAGTAACCATTTCAAATCACTCATCACACAAATTTAGCTGCAAAAGTTTATGGTCCATTTCAGATTATTAAAAGAATTGGTCCAGTTACCTATACTCTATTGCTACCTACTGGGGTGAAAATTCATCCTACAATTCATGTTTCCTTGCTGAAAAAGTGCCATGAAGTGCCCTCACAAGTCTCTTATCCCTCAGTTTTTGATTTGGAAAGCCTCTACTGCCCTGACCCCGAGTTAATTTTGCAAAGGGGGATGATCAAAAGGGGTACTAAGGCTGTCGCACAGGTATTAGTTAAATGGCAAGGATTGCCTGCTGATGCTGCTACGTGGTAAATATAGAGCTGTCAAAACGGGCCAACCCAGCCCAGTCTAGCCCAAGCCTCGTGGGATTTTAAATTTGGTGGGCTAAGATGGGCTGGCTCGCCATATTAATGGGTCTTAACATATCCAGCCCAACCAAGCCTTAAGAGGGCCGCGGGCTGCGGTGGGCCGACCCTTCAACTTTTTTTTAGAATTTTTTAATTTAAATACTTAATATTTTTTTGTTACGTAGTCAATTAATCATATAAACAAATTCTGTTTGCTTAGAGTGTACAAAAAGCTTGATATTTGACGAGGAATCTCGTAATTAAAATGTAAATTCTCTATATCTCTAGCTTTTCTTTTTTAAAGTTACAAGAATATTTTCTTAATACTTTTCTTTTTTTTCCTGAAATTTAGAGATTGCTTCAATAAGTGTATATGCTGAGGCTTTCTAATTTAGGATTAACATCATTTGCCGATTTCATCATTATAGTCCATAAATTTTTAAAATTCTTGAAATTTGCTAGTGGTCAAATGTTTTTGTATGTATTTAAAATTGATCTTTTCTATACTGAAGAGCAGTTTAAATATTAATAATATATTAAAATAATCCAAACTGATCATTGGCCTCTCAAAGTAATATTTTCTTTTGAAATTTTTTTATTATTGACTACCTAAAACTTTTTGAGTTCGTTATTAATTAAACAAAAGAAAAACTAATTGTCATATTACATGCATATCAAAAATCTAAATTTTAGTTGATATGAAAGGGTAAAGAGCAACCTAGGGTTGGGGAATGGAGACCATAGTTAATTTTTTTTTTAGTTTTTACTTTTTAAAAATATTTAATAGTTAATTAATTAAAATTTTTTTTGGCCCACAGGTCGGCCCAGGCCCAGCCTCGATCAAGCCTCAAGGGTTAGCAAGCTGACTTGGGCTGAGTTTATAAGCCTCAGTTTAAATGGGACAAACAATCCTAGCCCAACCCTACCCAAATAACAGGCTGGGTTGGGGTGGCCTCATGGGCCAAGCCCATTTTGACGTCTCTAGGTAAATTGCAACTATTTTACAGACCAGATTTCGATTGTTTGATCCTTGTGGGCATGGATCTTCTATTGGAGGTGAGTACTGATACACATTTTTGGAATAAGAAGTCGAGTAGAAGAACAGTAGTTAGAAACTCAAATTGTTGTTAGAGTTAGCTGGAGGTAGTTAGAGTTAGTTAGAATAACGACCTACTATTAGTTAGAGGATCTGTCAGTAGGGTCGTTAGTTAGAGAATTTGTAGAAGGGAAATTCAATAAATTGTAATAGATATAAATACAATTATCATGAACAATTAAAATCATATACGAAATTACATTCTTCTATCCTAATCTTTCTCCTCTTCTTCTTCTTCTTCTTCTTCTTCTTCTTCTTCTTCTTCTTCTTCTTCTTCTTCTTCTTCTTCTTCTTCTTCTTCTGTAAACTCTAGCATAGATACATTCTCGAAGTTCCTCCTGAATCAACATTACAATCCTCGAGTTCAATTGAGCTCATGCAATCGTGTAACAGAAGCATAACTTTAAATCATATTTAAGGATTACCTAATTTAACTTTGAGAGAAACTATGTTCACACAGGAGTTGTTGGTTTTATCCACCAGAGGATGGCAAATTGGAATATTATCGTACATTTCAAATTTTTAATTTTACAGATTTTTCAATTTTTGGAGGCTTGCTTCCGGTATTTTATGTGATAAGAATATGTCGCCAAGCATTAAGGGTAACTTTTATCGAGTGGTGGTTCGACCGACTATGTTGTATGGGGCTGAGTGTTGGCCAGTCAAGAACTCCCACGTGTAGAAGATGAAAGTAGCAGAGATGAGAATGTGGAGATGGATGTGTGGGTGTACCAGGAGAGATAGGATTAAGAATAAGCTATCTGGGACAGAGTGGGAGTAGCCTCCATGGAGGACAAGATGTGGGAATCGAGGCTGAGATGGTTCGGACATGTTAAGAGAAGAAGCATTGATGCTCCTGTCAGGAGGTGTGAGAGGTTGGCTATGGAGAGTTTTAGAAGAGGTCGAGGTAGGCCTAAGAAGTACTGGGGAGAGGTGATTAGATAGGACATGGCGCTGCTTCAGCTCACTGAGGACATGACCCTTGATAAGAGGGTGTGGAGGTCGAGGATTAATGTAGAAGGTTAGTGAGTAATTTTTATTTGTTCATCGATAGTCTTAGTAGCATGCATGTACCCTCATATTCTTAGATTTTTATTACGTTATGTGATTTTGTTTAGCCACAGGTATTGTATTCCTCGTTGCTATTATTTGGTACTACTTATCCTTTATCTCTCCCTTTTTCTTTTCTCTTCCTTCTGTCTTTCTTTCTTCCTTTCCTTTTCTTCTTCTTGCCCTTTCTGAGCCGAGGGTCTATTGGAAACAACCTCTTTACCTGAATTAGGTAGGGGTAATGTGTGCGTACAGACTACTTTCCCCAGACCCCACATGTTGGGATCATACTGGGTTTGTTGTTGTTGTTTTACAGCTTTTTCGATTTGGCAGAATAAATAAAGACACCCCCTTCCCCCCTTCGAACTTGACCCTTTTTAAAGAATGTACCGCTTCTATTTCCGAATTTTATTACCCCTAATCTTCCACATGGCACTGAAATTTATTTTAAATGATTGAGTGCGCGTGGGAGTGTATTTTTTTGGCACATCAGTTTAAAATTTCCCTTTTCCATCTCCTAACGGTAATAAATTAATTTTTGCCAAATTTATGACCCCAACGGTAACAACCCCACTTCTCACCCCTATTTATTCTCTTCTTTCCAATTATTCACCATTTTATTTCTTCTAACTTTCTTCCTTTATCATTTGAATTCCTTAAAATCCATTTCTGGCTCTTAATTTTGCCCAAATAATAACCATTTTTTCACTTGGAAGAAACAAGATGAATACCTTTTGTATATGTGGCAAGCCGACTCCTTTAAAAATTGCACGGAGTACTTAGGGAATCTGATATGCTATTCAAAAATACTTTGTCAACATAAGGAATTAAAATAATAGTAATTTATATAAAAATAGTCACACATAGATGGCAATTTAACAAAAAAAGTCAGCATTTAGTATCAAACACTAAAATTGAACTATGTTGTCCATATACGGCTCGACATACACATGACTAACAAGTTAACATGGTTTTTAAGATGGGAGTTCTACAAGTATTGGGTATAAGCTATTCCGACTCAAAAATGAGATTTTGTTGCATTCATTTTATTTTATGTGGTTTGGTTAAAGAAAAAGAAAATTAAATGAGAAGAGTAACTCTTCTTTCGTACATTTTCCTACTACAATCAAACCTCTCTATAACAGTATCTTTTGTTTTGGTATTTTTAGGCTTATATAGTGAATGACTGTTATATACACCCCTATAACATCATTTGACATATAAATATTTTCTGGCTGTTATAGACATAAATTATCAAAAAATTAATCTTTTCTCCTTTTAAATATTGCATATAAAAGATAAGAAATTATTCAAATATAAAATCTCAAAAGATATGCATAGATATTAAAGACAACTAATTGTAACGACCCGATCGGTCGTTTTGAGCTCTAGCGCGTCGTTCTGTGGTTTGAGGCCGCAAACAGCTTTGTTTTAGGTGTTATGACTTGTAGGAGTGGTCAGAATTGAATTTCGGGAAGTTTAGAGTTGGTTTGGAAAGAAAAATTCTCATTTCAGAAGCCTTAAGCTGGAGAAATGGACTAAGATTGAAATTTTGAGTAAACGACCTCTGAATCAGGATTTGAGGGTTCCTGCAATTTTGTATGATAATTTCGGACTTGGGCGTATGTCCGCATCGGGTTTTGGATAACCCGGGAGCGTTTCGATGCATATTGTGGAAGTCAGCATCTTTGATGAAATTTCCTAAGTTTGGCTTGAAGCACATTTCAGTGATGTTGATGTCCGTTTGGAATTTCGAGCCTGGGAATAGCTCCGTATGGTGATTCTGGAGTTGGGAGCGCGATCGGAAGTGAATTTGGATGTCCGTAGGTAATTTTGATGTCATTTGGCTAAAGATAGAAATTTGAAGATTTTTGAGAAAATCCGACCGGAAGTGGAAGTTTCGATATCGAGGTCGGAATGCGAGTCCAAAAGTTGGAGCAGGTCCGTAATGTCGAATATGACTTGTGTGCAAAATTTAGGGTCAATCGGACGTGATTTGATAGGTTTCAGCATCGGATGTAGAAGTTGGAAAATTCTAAGTTCATAAAGTTGGGATTTTGAGTGCGATTCGTGGTTTCGGTGTTGTTTGATTTGATTTGAGGCCTCGAGAAAGTCCGCATTATATTTTGGAACAAGTTGGTATGATTGGACGGGGTCCCGGGGGCCCCGGGTGGATTCCGGGTGGTTAACGAATCATGTTGAGAGTTTGAAGAGGCTGGTTTTGCTGTCATCTGGTGTGATCCACACCTGCGAAGATTTGGCTGTACGTACGGCTAAGGGCACAACAAGTGCAATTTTGGGCTGGACCTAAGAAGGCCGTAGGTGCGGAAGTTTTGGGCGCACCTGCGGAAGCGCAGGTGCGATTAAGGGGCCGCAGGTGCGGAATTAGGCATGGGCAGATTGTTTTTAAGTGAGAATTGGGTCATTTCTTCATCTATTTGCATATGCCATGGGCGATTTGGAGGATCTTCAAGGAGAGGATTTCTTCAAGGATCGCAAGATAAGTAATTTCTTCACGTTTTTGAATTTAATACAAGATTATTACATAGATTTGGTAAGGTAAATTGAGGAAAATTTGGAAAATCTTAAAGAAACCTAGAAAATGGTAATTTGGAGTTTTAGCCACGAATTGAGCATGAATATTTGAGCAAATTGTATATTTGAGCAAATTGTATATTTGAGTTGGTAACACTATGGGTAGGGTATATCTTCGAGAAATTTCGAATTTCGGGCACGTGGGCCCGAGGACATTTTAGTAATTTTACTAAGCGGAGTTGGGAAAGTATATGATTTGGAATTTGTTGCAAATATTAGAGTATATTTTCATTGGTTTGTCGTTGTTTGGATTGTTTCGGAGCATTGTGCGACGTTTGAAGTCATCAGAAGGGCTTGGAGGCCGGTTAAGGAATTTTGGAGCGAGGTAAGTCTCCTTTCTAACTTTGTGAGGGGGAATTGTCCCCCTAAGTGAATTAATTCAGTACATGCTATTATATTTGGGGGCTACGTGCGCACGAGGTGACAGGAGTCTGTGCGTAGCCACTATTATGCCATGTTCGGGTAGTCTAGGACCCACTAGCATGCCTTACATGTTGTACCTGTAATCCTACCTGTAATATTAAACTGCTAATATAATCGAAATCGTAATTGAATATCTAAAGAAGACTAGGGTCCAATTTCCTAATCATCTAGAAAGAGAACTGGTGTCCTCTGTGGATATTTGTGTACCTGGTAGGGTTGTATTATGGAATATCATTAGAATTGGCAAATGAGTTTCAAAACAAAGATTTAAAAACTATATTTCATGTTCCTTTAAGGAGGATTTTGACCACTTTCCTGAGAAAAACTGCTTTCTTGATAAAAATACGGATTTATTATGTGGATATGTGTAACTATGGGTGCCCGAGTCGCATGTATGATTAGCGAGCAAGATGACCCTGTATTTGTGTGTATTCATATAAGCACCTGAGTCGCAGGTATGATTCGCGAGCAAGCTAGCCTTATTATTTTTAACCGCGTCGCATGATTGATTCGCGAGCGGGGCAGATAGATGCATCTATGGTTCGGGCTGTTCGACCCTCGGCAGTGCACGATTTATGTTTATGTTGGTTCGGGCCGTACGACCCTTGGCATTGCTTACGCATGATATTTACTGCATAGTTGCTATGATTTTGCCTGATTACTGGCCTGAAATATTAAGATGTCAATTGAAATGACAGAGATTTAAAGTTATTAAAAAGATTTTGGAAGAAGTTGTTCCTTCCCATCGATAGCTTGTCATTTGATTAAATCACCATATAGATTAATTGTTATTAATATGACGAAGATATAAAGTGTTAAACGTGAACGGAGTCGAAAATGTTTATTCTTGATTTTAATGAATTTCCTATGATAATCATGCTTAGTGTCACTCTCAAATATTTTAAATTGACCTTTAGTAAGTGTCTAGTTTGACCTCTCGTCACTACCTCTCTGAGGTTAGGCGGGCGATTTATTGAGTACACGTTGTTTTTGTACTCATGCTACACTTACTGCGCATTTTATTGCACATGTACTTTCATAGCAATGTGGAGGATTCAGAGACTTAGGCGAGCTGCATCATCCGGAGGCAATCCGCAGCTGACAGAGTCTCCTTCGTACTGTATTTATTTCATTTTTAATTTCCTTGTCCATTTGTATTTCAGACAGGCTTTGTAATGATTGTATAAATTCTTAGAAATTGCTCATGTACTTGTGACACCGGGTTCTGGGATATGTATTGGGGCATATTTGTTAAAGTGTACTACTTAAACTATTGTTTTACTTGACAAATTTCTATTTGGTTAAGATGTAATAAAGTGCAAGGAAATGATATCGGAAATTATTTCGATTAATTAATGATTGGCTTGCCTGGCAATGATGTTCGGCGCCATCACCACTTTATGGATTTTGGGTCGTGACACTAATAAAGTAGTAATAAATTTATAATTAAATGTATAAAGATTTAAACTCAAAGGAACACATTTTAAAGCTATTAAAAAGCTAAATTCTTTCAAGATTGATGAAAGTACTCTGAAAAAGATATGTGCAAATATTCGAATCTTAAGCATTATACAAGCTGGAACTTTGTCCAATGAAAAAGATTGTATGCTTAGATATTCAAATATTAGACATTATTATTTACTCGTAAAATAGTACAGTTGAATTTATAGCATGGTTTATAGAAAAATAAATCGATTTGACACAAGAATAATAAATAAATAAGAATAAAAATAAGATTAACAAATAAAATTAAAGGAGATAACAAGACCGACTAAGAACTTAGCATTTCTGATGATAAAAGTAAATGCAATGTTCAAGTGTTCAAATTGAGCATAACAAGACAATGCATTATAGCTTTTGTGTACAAAATATTTCATGTCCCTATAATGGTTGTTAATCCTCCTATTTTTAATCCTATTTACGGAGACAAGATCCTCAAATTCAGCTCCTCTTGAATGAGAATAAAAACGTCATTGATGGCTGCATAACAGTTGGTCTTGAATGTTGATTTTCTCTATAATGGCTGCTCATTAAATGCTATCCGATATCAAATCCTTGAATCTTTATTGTGTCACGACCCAATTCTAACCCAGGTTGTGATGGCGCCTATCGTGATACAAGGCAAACCTACTTCCCAAAATATCACTACCAATTTAATTATAAGAGTTTAATAAAAACATTTCCAATAATTTGAATTTCTCAAAAACTAAACCAACTCTAAATATAATAAAGAAAATACGGAAACAAGACCCAAACATCCCGGTGTCACTAAGTCACGAGCATCTAAAACTATGAACTAAGATATATATAAATGCCTAACTGTCAATACAGTCCAAAGGAAGATAATAATAGGAGTAACAAGGTCTTGCGGACGCTAGCAGCTACCTTGTAGTCTTCAAATATAGTCGGCCTGAACTTAAAGATCGTTGCGCTCTAACTCACCTGGATCTGCACATGAAGTGCAGGGTGTAGTATGAGTACAACCGACTCAGTAGTAACAGAAATAACTAAGGAACTGAGTAGTAGTGACGAGCTAAGAAAAACAATCCAATTACTTATTTCTACAATTAAGTACGACAGGGGTAAATAGGTAATTTCTATAAATCAACGAATGCTACAAAGAAATCAACAAGTAAATGCAGCAACAACAAAAGTAAATGAAACCTCACAGCAATGTCGCTCCATCACTCAGCACTCAGCACTCAATACACACTCTCAGTAGGTACCTGCGCTCACTGATGTTGTACATACTCCGGAGGGGCAACTACAACCCAAGCACTAATCTGCACGTACAACTCACGTGCTGCACAGACAACTCACCTGCCATAATATCATTATCTGGATCCACACGGTCAAGTCATGTGCTAAACGGACAACTCATGTGCTATGGTATCAATACCTGGATCCGCACGGATAACTCACGTGAAATAATAAAACGTCTCACAACAGGACCTAGGCCTCACTCAGTCATGTACTTATCCAGCTTCACAATTCACAAAAAATGAGGGAACACAACCCAAATCAAATATCACAACATATCAACAAAATAACAGAGACTGAGGTAAACATGTATAAGAATTTCTATGACTGGGTTTAAATAATGTGAGAATGAATAAAGCCTAAGCATGATCTCTAGCATGAAGGCAGTCAAGTTCAATAACATGAAAATACGTAACACATATAATGGCCATTAGGCCTCACGGGATAGACCAAGTCTCAATTCCTCGCGGTGTACACTCACGCGCTCGTCACCTAGCGTGGGTATCACCTCCAAACAATCACATGATATAAATTCTCCGGGTTTATACCCTTAAAGCTAGAGTTAAAACTGTTACTTACCTTAACAGTGTAAAATCCTACTCCAGGATGTCTTCATCCCTTGACTCGGTCTCCAAAAGCTCCAAATCTAACCATAATCAGAACAAATTTATCAACATAGGCCAGAGAATCGAATTCCATAAGAAAAACTACATAAATAGGCCAAAAATTCGAAATAGGCTAAAACTCGGCTCTCGGGACCACATCTCAAAACCAGTCAAAAATGGCAGAATCCTCATCCTCATCCTCTCCCGAGTCTAACCATATAAATTTTGTCGAAATCCGACTCCGTTTGGTCCCTCAAATCCTCACTTAAAACTCTCCAAAACTCAAGCCCTAACTCCCTCAATTTCACCCTAAATTCCTACTAATTTCATGACTAAATAGTGGAAAAATATCATAACACGTGTATATAAACCCAAGCGACTTACCTCGGTGATTTCTCTCAATTCTCCCTTGAAAAAACACTGCCCTAAAGATCAAAACCGTTCAACAATGGTGGAAAAAGGGCAAAAATTCGCAAAGTGCAACTTATATAGGTTTCTGCCCAGGAGTTCCGCACCTGTGACCCCTTCTTCATGCCTGCGGACTTGCATCTGCGGTCCCAGGTGCGCACATGCGCATTCCACTTAACTTCTCCCTTTCCGCACTTGCGACTGCCTCCTCGCACCTGCGGGCTCGCAGGTGGGACTATGCCTCCGCACCTGCGCTCCAGGTCTCTGTGATCGACTCCTGCATCCGCGACCATCGCACCTGCGGCTCCCCATCCGCAGGTGCGGCCACACCAGAAAAATTACACCAGCAGATTTTTAGCCAATTCAAACTTCATAATTTCAATCTATTAACCATCCGAAACACACCCGAGGCCCTCGGGACCTCAGCCAATAATTCAAACAAGTCATGTTTCTCTACACGAACTTAATCGAACCTTCGGATAACTCAAAACAATGTCAAAACACCAAATCAACCTCAGATTCAAGCCTAAGAACTTCTAAACTTTCAAAATTCGCCAACGATGCCGAAAACTATCAAACCACGTCCAAATGACCTCAAATTTTTCACACACGTCACCAATGACACTACAAAACTCTTCCTAATTTTGAAATTCCATTCCGATCCCGATACTTAATTTTCCACTGCCGACCAAAATCGCCAAATTCCTACTTTCGCCAATTCAAGCCTAATTCTACCACAGACCTCCAATTTACATTCCAGACACACTCCTAAGTCTAAAATCACCCAACGAAGCTAACCAAATCATAAAACTGAATTCTTTTACTCATAAGTCAACTTCTAGTTGACTTTTCTAACTTAGCTTTCTAACTAAGAGACTAAGTGTCTCATTTCACTCCAAAGCCACTCCGAACCCAAACCTACCAACTCTATACAACTCAACACAACTGAAAAACACATAAAGAAGTAGAAATGGGGGAAACAGGGCTATAACTCTCAGAACGACCGGCCGGGTCATTACATATTGTCAGCTACTCTGCCTTCGGGATTCGTCTAAAATCGGCCACACACTCGCGCCCGGTGCCAGTCATCTGCTAAATTAGATTCCACCTGTCTTTGGTTCCACGTATCATCTCGTCATTCTACTAACTATCACAGCCCAATTTTACCACATGCAGATAGTTCCCCCTACTTTTTGGTGACGCTACTCAGCGTTATCGGGAAGTAGATAAGAATTCTTTTCTTGGCGGGAAAGTTCATGAAAGGTCTCTAACACTTGAATGGACGCACATTTCTCGCATTTAATAACACGAACACGTGTTGTCCATGATTTAGTAAGTATTTCTATCAGCTTTCGAGATAATCATGACCACGATTTTTGGCGTCTATAACTTCTACATTACTCATCTTTACTTTCACTACTCTCACAACTCCTTCTTCCTCAGTAAATATTCCTAGAGCTTTTCTACAATACCCAACTTCCTCAATAAAAACTTCTTTACAAATATCTTATCACCATGTCTTCTTATAGTGCTATCTCCGGAAACTTTGGCCTTCTCTTCGGTGGAGGCCCAAAGAAGCACAAAACTAAAGAGGTTGATGTTGATTCTGAACCTCCAAACATAAACACTATCATACCACTTCATCTTAGCATGACATCTTATCTCCAAGAACAAAAACCACCTCCGAACTCAAAAGTGATAGGTTCTTGCCTGTCCGCAGATTCTTTTCTTCTATCCGCCCTTTTAATATCCCTATTGTGAAGGAGGATTGTAACTGGGCTAACATCAAAATTCTTATCCCTAATGCAATAAAACGAGTTACCTACTTGAAGCCAGGTTCATGTATGTGTACACGTACCCTTTTACTTTGGGTCCTTTCACCTTGGGAGTGGGTGAAAGAATTGACCCAATAATTGTAGAATTTTACCACCGGTACCAATTGTTCTTGGCACAGGTAGAAACATCGATATGGCATATGGTGGTCTTCCATAGTCAACTATGCATTAAAACCGGGGAAACACTAACCCTTGTGTATATGATGAACATTTACTCCCCAAAGATCTTCTGGTGTGCTAAATCTTAGCAAGTGTGGCCACCCCCCCCTTCATGCCAGTGTTGATGACGAAAACGACCATGGATGGATGTAAAGTTTTGTTGCTATTGCTACGAAGGACATCATCTTGGCCACATCACCAGCTTTTCCAGAATCATAGAACCTTTTCCGTAATTCTTTGTATATTTGTTTCTTTTCTTCGTGAAAAAACATTCTCCTAAGCTGACATTTCATTTTCTTCATTTCAACTACTCGGTGGGAACCACCACGGGTTCACGGTCTGGACCGATGGTGTAATGACCCGACCGGTCATTTTGAGCTATAGCGTGACGTTCAGTAGTTTGAAGTCATGAGCAACTCCATTTCAGGTATTATGACTTGAAGGTGTGGTCGGGATTGAATTTCAGGAAGTTTAGAGTTGATTTGGAAAGAAAATTCTCATTTCAGAAGCCTTAAGTTGGAGAAATGGACTAAGATTGGAATTTTGAGTAAACGACCTCAGAATCACGATTTGAATGTTCCTGCAGGTTCATATGATGATTTTAGACTTGGGAGTATGTCCGGATAGGGTTTTGAATAACCCGGGAGTGTTTCGACATACATTGTGGAAGTCAGTATTTTTGAAGGAATTTCCTAAGTTTGGATTGAAGCGCATTTTAGTGATATTGATGTCCGTTTGGGATTCCGAGTCTGGGAATAGCTTTGTATGGTGATTCTGGAGTTGGGAGCGCGATCGGAAGTGAATTCGGATATCCGTAGGTCATTTTGAAGTCATTTGGCTAAAGATAGAAATTTGAAGATTTTCGAGAAATTCGACCGGAAGTGGAAATTTTGATATCAGGGTCGGAATGTGATTCTAAAAGTTGGAGCAATTCCGTAATGTCAAATATAACTTGTGCGCAAAATTTGGGGTCAATCAGACGTGATTTGATAGGTTTCAGCATCAAATGTAGAAGTGAAAATTTCTAAGTTCATAAAGTTGGGATTTGGGTGCGATTCCTAGTTTCGATGTTGTTTGATGTGATTTGAGGCCTCGAGCAAGTCCGCATTATGTTTTGGAACGTGTTGGTATAATTTGACGGGGTCCCGAGGCCTCGGGTGGGTTCCGGGTAGTTAACAGATGAATATTTGAAGTTAGAAGAGGAGCTGGAATTGCTGTCATCTGGTGTGACCGCACCTATGAGGCTGTGGCCACAAGTGAGGATATGGCACCGCAGGTGCGAAGAAGTGGTGGGCTGGCTGGGAGTGTAGGTGCGATGATAATTCTGCACCTGTGAAGTTGCAGATGCGGGCTGTGGGGCGCAGGTGCGAAGTTTGTTTGAGCTGAGGAAAGGCGCAGGTGCGGAGGTTTGGTCGCACCTACGGAATCGCAAGTGTGAGAGTTGGATCGTAGGTGCGAAAAATGGCCTGGGCAGAATGTTTTAAAACTGAGATTTGTTGATCATTTCCTTCCATTTTCTTTTGATTTGGACGATTTTTGAGGAGCTTCAAAAGTGGGTTTTCGTCAAGGATCACAAGGTAAGTAACTCCTTCATGTTTCTAAGTTAAATACAAGGTTATCATGGAATTATACATGAAAATTGTGGAAAATATTGAAGAAAGCCTAGAAATAGTAATTTGGATTTTTATCCATGAATTTGTGCATGGAATTTAGAGTAAATCGTATATTTGAACTAGTAAAGCTATGGGTAGAGTATATCTTCGAGAAATCTCAGATTTCCGGGCACATGGGCCCGAGGGCATTTTGGTCAATTCACTGAGCGGGGTTGGGTAATTATATAATTTGGAATTGTGTCAAATAGTAGAGTATATTTTCATTGGTTTGCCATTATTTGGATAGTTTTGGGGGTTGTGCGTCCGTTGGAGTCGTCGGAAGGGCTTGGAAGCCGGTTATGGAATTCCAGAGCGAGGTAAGTCTCCTTCTAACTTTGTGAGGGGGAATTGTCCCCCTAGGTGAACTGATTAAGTATGTGCTACTATCTTTGGGGGCTACGTACGCACGAGATGATGGGAGTCCGTGCGTAGCTACTATTACGCCATGTCCGGGTAGTCTAGGACCCACTAGCATGCCTTACCTGTTGTACCTGTGATCCTGTCTGTAATATTAGACTACTAATAT
Source organism: Nicotiana knightiana (assembly GCA_005239525.1). Lineage (NCBI taxonomy): Eukaryota > Viridiplantae > Streptophyta > Magnoliopsida > Solanales > Solanaceae > Nicotiana > Nicotiana knightiana. The sequence goes on along the minus strand of ML387740.1, from coordinate 76,901 downwards.
AATCAAAATCGTAATTGAATATCTAAAGAAAACTAGAGTTCATTTTCTTAATCATCTAGAAAGAGAATTGATTTCCTCCGTGGATAATTGTATTCCGGATAAGGTTATATTATTGAATATTATTAAACTTGGAAAATGAATTTCGAGAAAATATTTAAATACTATTTTGTGATTTTTAAAAGAGAAATTTGTCATTTTCTTGAGTATTGGTTTTCCCGATGTAGTCGGGGTGGATTGTTGATTGTGTATGACTGCATGTGGCCGCTTCGCAATTTACATTCCGCTAGCGGAGTGTTATTTCCCCCACTCTCATGGGAGCGGGTCGTACCCCACGGCGTATTGAAAGATGCACTTACGGTTTGGGCCGTTCGACACTCGACAGTGCATAGATATGATTATTTTATTGAAAGATGCACTTATGGTTCGAGCTGTTCGACCCTCGGCAGTGCATAGACATGATTATTTTTTTTGAAAGGTGCACTTATGGTACGGGCCATTCGACCCTCGGCAGTGCACAAAGATGATTATTATGATGGCTCAGGCCGGTTGTCCTTATCTCGTATGCGCATGCTAAATTGTTAAATAGTTTTCATGGATTTTGAAGTGATAAGATATTTGGGGAAAAAATAAGAAGTAATTGTTTATTTAAGATATTATGGGAAAAAAAAGAAGAAATTGTTTATTTAAGATATTTGGGGGGAAAATAAGGAAGTAATAACTGTTTATTTACTTCCAGTATTTACTTGGACTTCAGTGCCTTATATATTTGCTGCTTTACTACCTTTACATGCCTACCGTGTTCATCATATTCTGTTAAATTAATTTGTTGGACCTTAGTGATTATCTAATTCGAACTCTCGTAACTACCTCTCTGAGGTTAGGCGGAAGACTTACTGAGTACACGTTGTTTTCGTACTCATGCTACACTTGCTGTGCCTTTTTATTGCACAGGTACTTTTATAGCGACATGGCTGATTGGAGACTTAGGCAAGCTGCATCATCCGGAGGTGATCCGCAGCTGACAGAGTCTCCATCATATTGTACTTATTTCCACTTTAAATTCCTTGTCCAATGTGTATTTCGGACAAGCTTGTAGTATTTGTGAAATTCTTAGAATTTGCTCATGTACTTGTGACACCGGATTTTGGGATGTGTTGGGATATATTTGCTATAATGGAATATTTAAACCATTGTTTTACTTAACATATTTTATCTAGTTAATGTGTAATAAAGTGAAAGGCAATGATTTTCATAAATGTTGAAACATGAAATTATTTAAATTAATTAATGATTGGCTTGCCCGACGGTGGTGTCCGACGCCATCACGACCTTAATAGATTTTGGGTCTTGACAACATGGTATCAGAGCACTAGGTTCCCGTAGGTCTCACGAGTCATGAGCAAGTCTAGTAGAGTCTTGCAGATCGGTACGGAGACGTGTATGCCTATCTTCGAGAGGCTACAGGGCTGTTAGGAGCACTTCCCTTCTTGATTCCTCATCGTGCGATTTGATTCCTTTAAGGCTTATGCCTAAGTTTATTCCTACTCAATCTTACGCGTCGCGGAGCGCTTGCCATGAATCGGGAATTTGAGGAATTGATATGGTGCTACGGATATGGTGCGAGATGTTTCCCATGTGTAGTTGGTTGGAGCTGTTGTTGTTGCCCTGCAAAAGAATATTATGTTGTTTCAGCTCAGTTGCTGTGTTTCTGAGAACTTTGAGGCTATGCTCAGGTTGTGATGATGTTTACGATTGGTTATCGCGCGATGTCGATATGATGATAGAATGCTTGCCCATATGTTGGGGTGATGAATGGTTTGAAGGGAGGTCTTCCCAGAGCGTGATTTCGAGATTTTAGTATTTTAGTTTTGGCAGAGGAAAGGCATTTGGATTATGAATGGTCCGGTTGGGGTTGATAAAGTAGTAAGACTTGGTGTTTTCAAGTAAAGTGGAGTATTCACCTGTGATGTGTTATCGTCGTCCTTGATCGAATGGAATGTGTTAAGTTCGTCAGTTCCATGGTTTCTTCGGTTGCATGAGGTCAGAGTATTATGAAGAAGTATTGAGGAAGCGACTGTCAGAGACCGTGAGATGCGGTGGTTCAATATTGGATAAGTATTGATAATGAAGGCAGCTCGAGATAGATGATCTTCGGAGAGTTTGAAGTCGTGGCGAACTGCTGGATTAAGAACTTCAGAGAATGATATTGAATGGAGGCAGCAATTGGGCAGCATATAATGAAGGAAGATATGTGAAAAGTGCTAGGAGGTGGTTCCATTTCTAGGAGGCCAAGTGTAAGAGGCAGAAGTCAAGCAGTCGCATAGAGGGGGAGTTTGACCAAAGTGAGGGAGCGGCAACATAGTGGTGAATTAGAAGGTATTGTAGCGCATTTAGTAGATGTCCATAAGGAGCGGACGGACTGGTAAGGTTGGTGAATGAGAACGGTCTTAGAATGGGGTAGTGATGTTGCAGAGAGTGTGCATTTCAGCGTCGTTGGAAGGTGTCGGTTGGTGATTTCCACAGGTGGGTTACCTCCTGTGAATAGGTTAGCGGTCGTGGGGTTGGAAAGTCTCAGTGAGGGATTCTAGTGGCTGTTCAGTAGGAGGCAGGATGTGTGAATGATGCTAGAGAATTTGAGTAATTAGGGAGTGCTAGCAAGAGGATTTGGAAGAATTGGACGGATCGGTTGAGCAAGATTCTTGTTAACAAAGGAGAAAGCATCTCAGCAGGGTCTAGAGTGGTGCCAGGAGTAGCTTCGGGATAAGTGGGGGAGTCCCACCCCCTGCAGTTGGGCTGTAGGATTGTGTTCTCATGGGGTTGCGGATTGTCGGCATATTGGCAAGTTAGTACAACTAAGGGAAAGGAGTATAATGGTAATTGTGCATGTGATTTGATGAATGTGTGAAAAAGTTGGTCCTATCGGACCAGGGTTAGGCTTTGGAAGATTCAGAATTTTGCTTAATGCATAGACGAGCTTTCGTAGTATAATTTCTAGGAATAGGGAAGGTGGTTGAAATGGTACATGTACGGCAGTGATTAGTTTCGGTAGTGAAATTAGAGCATGCATGTGGTTTGTGCATATGTGTGTGGGGCTTGTCAGCTGTCATAATGGATTTCTTTTGGGAGCATTCGAGTGTTATGGCCTGTCGGGTGTAGGCGGATCCCGGAAGGGTTATGGTGGTTCAGACTACTACTTAAAGATCTGCATGTTGGGGGATTGTGAGAATTCACTTGAGTGTTGTTACTGTTCTCTTGAATTGAGGTAAGTAAAAGGTTTCTATATGATGAAGTGTTCACCCTATTAGTGGTTCAGAAGTTATGATGGAATTTTTGCGTTATCTCATATTGGCATGTTAGGTGCAGTAAGCAGTATGTAACTGGAAGCAAGGATTGAGGTTGCGGTTCTGTGTTGACAAGGATGTCATGAGCTCGGATGAGCAGGGAAAAAGTAATTTGAAAGTTCAGAGTAAGCTGGTGTTATCTTCAGTGTCACCTGAGATCGATATTCGGTGAGAGAGGCTTTGTACCCTGGTCATGGGTTCTTGATGTGTTTTGCGGCCTTAGTGTGGTCGGTGTTATGGATGGGCAGACTTGTTACCTCGTGGAGAGTCGTGGGAGCGTGACCACGGGAAGATGGTATAAGTGTGACAGGTAGTCACCTGCTTGATTGAAGATTTAGACCAAGTATAAGGAAGTGCAATATTGCTGGTTTGAAATTTTTGCCAGGAAGCGTTCGGTCCAGTTGGTTGAGGATTGTGGGATGTCGTCCTAGCTATGATGGTTGTTCTTGCGTATTATGAGGGGAAGTGGGTTAATATGGACCCAGGTGAGGCTATTAGCCTAGTTTGGTGCGAGCAACGCAGACTCGATGTTTGTGGATGGATTTAAATATGATTATGGGCTTCATGTGAGGCAGATATGTTCATTTCAGTATAGCGCTCCTCAAGGAGGGGTGTTGGGATATCAGGTGCTATCCCGTCTTCGTCAAATTCAGGTAATATTATGATTTTGCTGTATGAGTTGTGAAACGGCTTGAGATCCAGAGTGTATATATATATATTCGCACCTCAGTCGTGCTTGAGTTTTGTAGCATATGGCCTTATCGGTCTCCCCAAGATGGTATTATGCACTAACCATGCTTGTGACCGATATTCGGTAATGTGTAATAGTGAGCAATTCAACTCCGTGTATATTTCCTTATGTGAATTTTTATGATGGGATCGGGTGGCACGCCACCACGGGTATGTTATTTGGATCGGGTTGCACGCCGCAACAATGTGCTGATGAGTAAGGTTCCTATATTTATTTTTCTTGAGTTTTACTTTCTATTTTCTAAGAAGAGTTCATAGTAATTTGTGTGAGTCGAGTAGTCCCTTCCTGAGTCATTCCTTATGTATCGTGTTCGAGTTGTGGCCTATTGGCGCGTTGTGGTGTCATGTGAGACTGTTGGTCATGTTGGGGTGATTTTTTGTCTGAGCAGTTCATACTGGGCGAGATGAGATTATTGGATCAGGAATCAGTGTGATAAGATTATGTGAAGTACATTGAAGGACAATTACCAATGGTTGGTTCATAATGAGGTGATGATTCTAGTCAAGATGAGATATTCAATGATTTTTTAACTCTGCAGTTGGGTATGAATTTCTACACATATCCTACGTTGTGGTGGTATCGTCAACATTATAGCAGGATGTATGTATATTTGTTATGAGGTGCATCGGGAGCATCAAATTCGTGAAATTTTGGCTATTAAGGTTTAGGGAACGTCATTATGGTTAGATGATGAATTTTGCAGTGCATGGTGCTAATTCAGCAAAGATATGCAGTCATGTTCTGGTATGTCGTGTGGTAGTTGAAACGGTGTTTATATATTGGAACTAGGCCTGGCAGAGAAATTTCAGGTATTGGAACTAGGTTCTGAGCTTATTATATGGATAAAAGAAGAAATCTTCAGATTTGATCAAGCTAATGTACTCAACTGGGTTGTGGTAGCACGGGAAGGTGCACGAGGTGTTAAACAGTGATTTCAGATAACTCCAGAGCAGTTCTTAGCACGTTCGAGGATGAATATCTATTTAAGTAGGGGAGAATGTAACGACCCGACCGGTTGTTTTGAGCTCTTGCATGTCGTTCAACAGTTTGAAGTTGTGAGGAGCTCCATTTCAGGTATTATGACTTGTAGGTGTGGCCGGGATTGAATTTCGGGAAGTTTAGACTTGATTTGGAAAGAAAATTCTCATTTCAGAAGCCTTAAGTTGGAGAAATGGACTAAGATTGGAATTTTGAGTAAACGACATTAGAATCTAGATTTTAAGGTTCATGCAGGTTCATATGATGATTTTGGACTTGCGCGTATGTCCGGATCAGGTTATGGATAACCCGGGAGCGTTTCGGCGTATATTGTGGAAGTCAGCATTTTTAAAGGAATTTCCTAAGTTTTGCTTGAAGCGCATTTCAGTGATATTGATGTCCGTTTGGGATTCCGAGTCTGTGAATAGCTTTGTATGGTGATTCTGGAGTTGGGAGCGCGATCAGAAGTGAATTCGGATGTCCGTAGGTCATTTTGAAGTCATTTGGTTAAAGATAGAAATTTGAAGGTTTTCGAGAAGTCTGACCGGAAGTGGAAATTTTGATATCGGGGTCGGAATGCAATTCCGGAAGTTGGAACAGGTCCGTAATGTCAAATATGACTTGTGTACAAAATTTGGGGGTCAATCGGACGTGATTTGATAGGTTTCGGCATCGGATGTAGAAGTGGAAATTTCTAAGTTCATAAAGTTGGGATTTGGGTGCGATTCATGGTTTCGATGTTGTTTGATGTGATTTGAGGCCTTGAGCAAGTCCGCATTAAGTTTTGGAATAAGTTGGTATAATTGGACGGGGTCCTGGGGACCTCGGGTGGATTCCAGGTGGTTAACGGATCAATATTTGAAGTTAGAAGAGGAGCTGGAATTGCTGTCATCTGGTGTGACCGCACTTGCGAGGCTGTGGCCGCAGGTGCGGAACCGCATATGCGGCTATGGCGTCGCAGGTGCGAAGAAGTGGTGGTCTGGCTGGGAGCACAGGTGCGATGATAATTCCGCACCTGCGAAGTCGCATATGCGGGCTGTGGGGCGCAAGTGCGAAGTTGGCTTGAGCTGAGGAAAGCCGCAGTTGCGGAGGTTTGGTCGCACCTGCAGAATCGCAGGTGCAAGAGTTGCATCGCAGGTGCGAAAAATGGCCTGGGCAGAATGTTTTAAAATCGAGATTTGCTTGTCATTTCCTTCCATTTTCTTTTGGTTTGGACGATTTTTGAGGAGCTTCAAGAGTGGGTTTTCGTCAAGGATCACAAGGTAAGTAACTCCTTCATGTTTCTAAGTTAAATACAAGGTTATTACATGGAATTATACATGAAAATTGTGGAAAATATTGAAGAAAACTTAGAAATGGTAATTTGGATTTTTGGCCACGAATTTAAGCATGGAATTTAGAGTAAATCGTATATTTGAACTAGTTAAGCTATGGGTAGAGTATATCTTCGAAAAATCTCAGATTTCCGGGCACGTGGGCCTGAGGGAATTTAGGTCAATTCACTGAGCGGGGTTGGGAAATTATATAATTTGGAATTATTACAAATATTAGAGTATATTTTCATTGGTTTGCCGTTATTTGGATAGTTTTAGGGCGTTGTGCGTCCGTTGGAGTCGTCGGAAGGGCTTGGAAGCCGGTTATGGAATTCCAGAGTGAGGTAAGTCTTCTTTCTAACTTTGTGAGGGGGAGTTTTCCCCTAGGTGAACTAATTAAGTATGTGCTACTATCTGCGGCGGCTACGTACGCACGAGGTGATGGGAGTCCGTGCGTAGCTATTATTATGCCATGTCCGGGTAGTCTAGGACCCACTAGCATGCCTTACCTGTTGTACCTGTGATCCTGCATGTAATATTAGACTACTATTATAATCGAAATCGTAATTGAATATCTAAAGAAGACTAGAGTTCATTTTCTTAATCATCTAGAAAGAGAATTGATTTCCTCCGTGGATAATTGTATTCTGGATAAGGTTATATTATTGAATATTATTAAACTTGGCAAATGAATTTTGAGAAAATATTTAAATACTATTTTGTGATTTTTAAAATAGAAATTTGTCATTTTCTTGAGTATTTGTTTTCCCGATGTAGTCGGGGTGGACTGTTGATTGTGCATGACTGCATGTGACCGCTTCGCAATTTACATTCTGCGAGTGCAGTGTTATTTCCCTCACTCTCATGGGAGCGGACCGTACGCCATGGAGGATTGAAAGACGCACTTATGGTTCGGGCCGTTCGACCCGTCGGCAGTGCATAGATATGATTATTTTATTGAAAGATGCACTTATGGTTCGGGCCGTTCGACCCTTGGCAGTGCACAAACATGATTATTTTATTGAAAGGTTCACTTATGGTATGGGCCGTTCGATCCTCGGCAATGCACAAAGATGATTATTATGATGGCTCATGCCGGTTTTCCTTATCCCGTATACGCATGCTAAATTGTTAAATGGTTTTCATGGATTTTGAAGTGATAAGATATTTGTGGGAAAAATAAGAAGTAATTGTTTATTTAAGATATTTGGGGGAAAACAAAGAAGAAATTGTTTATATAAGATATTTAGGGGAAAAATGAGGAAGTAGTAACTGTTTATTTACTTCCAGTATTTACTTGGACTTCAGTGACTTATATATTTGCTGCTTTACTACCTTTACATGCCTACCGTGTTCATCATATTCAGTTAAACTAATTTTTTGGACCTTAGTGAGTGTCTAATTCGACCTCTCGTCACTACCTCTCTGAGGTTAGGTGGGAGACTTACTGAGTACACGTTGTTTTCGTACTCATGCTACACTTGCTGTGCATTTTTATTGCACAGTGATGTTTTATATTTCAATACCACACAAGAGGGGGGGGGGTGATTTGTGTTGTGTCCAATTTTCGAGCGCTGTCTCAATAGAATAACCTGGTTCTTCTTGGTGTTCCAACTTCTACTGGTGCGGAATAATAAATGCAGTAAAGTAAAAACACAGAGATTTTTACGTGGAAAACACCTGGCTCAAAAGGTGAAAAAACCACGACCTACTCCTCAGTAGGATTTTCCCAAACTCTTCACTACAACTCTGAGCCAAACAACATTTACAAAATAAACTCTTTTGTAAACCTAAGGACTAACTCTAATCCCTTTGTAGCAACCTAGCCTCTAGCTAATTGCGACAAGCTTCAAGTTAACTCTAACTTGAACAATATGTACCTATTACAATTGCTTCTAATAAAGCTGAAGGATACAATATTAAATCACATACTACAACCAACTAGACTCGAAAGACAAACAAATGGAACTGGTTCTTCTAGCTGGTCAGTAGCCTTTGTATCACACAAGGATTCTGCTTGCAAAATTTCTTTAGTAATTTTGCCTTCAGTTCTTGCTTCAATTCTTTCTTTGTGCGAATGAATCTTCAATAGGAATACTTCAACATTATATAGCGCCAGAAGTTAAGATGTTCTTGTTTAGTTCTAATGCAACTCTTCCTTGGTGGAAGAGTTTGTGTTTATCTCAACTTCCTTCCTTTATTTCTGTCCTTGTTGAACTCGAACTCTAACCCCTTATAAATTTGCAACCTTTTCGCATTAGGAGACAACCTCTTAGTTCATGGATAATTCACAGATCACGTTTATCTCCTGTGCATGCACGGTTCTTGTGCCAATTGGTTTGTTCGAGATGTTTGCCTTGATGGACCTGGTTCAACTGGGTAGACATTTGTCAATCTTCAAAACCATGCAGTGACTTGGGTCAACAAATTCCCTCTTTTTTGATGATGACAAACTCTGTGCTCAACCCTGTATAAACTTCAAACACTTTGTATGGTTTTAAAAATTTATCATGGAGAGACCAGGTTCATTAGGTTATAAATATCACAACTCTTAAAATTCTGAACAAGTACATATGTTCCCCCTTTTGGCATCATCGAAAAGTTGCAAAATGATAAAATTACCAGAGTTGTTAACAATTACTCATGGCCATTTTGGCAACTGTTGGTGCAAACATGATTAATCATCAAAAGAAACCAATAAATGTAAGCTATCTAAGAAACTGAGACAAGTCAATAACAAAAACAACAGAATTCATTGATTAGTATGCAATTCAAGGACCATACAAAAAAACTAAATCAGTCACTACTATGAGCAAAATAACAAAAACAGAAACAGAACAACTGGGAAAGAGGGGTTTTGGTAGCTCTGGAATTCCTAAGGTTGGGAAGGGGCATATGAGGTTGGGGTCTTGGCTTGAAGGAGAGAAAGCATTTGTTGAAGAACACCTTCATTTTTCTCCTTCTCCTTGGCTAGTTCAGATCTGAGAGCATCTCGCTCAGCTTCAACCTCATGAAGGCGAGAATTCAATCGAAGCATCTCCGCATCCTTTATCTCTTCTTCCTGCACCAATGACCTGACTTTGCTATTGACTGGATTCTTCCAAGATGAACCAGGTTCATCCTCAGGAACATTGATAATATAATCACATGTCAGCAAAGTGTTCTTCCCAAAATAATCCTTAGCAGTATCCATCTCAGCTTTCTTCACAAGAACCTCAAAGTGGGCAAGCACAACTGTCATAATAAAGCCATAAGGAATAACATGTGCTTTGGTTCCATTTACAAATCTGTCCAACAGCTGGATGATGAAAGCTGGCCAGTTAATCTTCTTTCCCCTGTACAGGCACTCCATAAGTGTTAAGTCCATGTAACTGGTGATGTGCCTATGCTTTTGTCTTGGCAGCAGAAACTTGATCACAAATTCGAAGAGTAGCTTGTTCTGGGGCTTCATTTCACTTTTGAACACTGGCCTTGGCTCAAGTTCCTTCTTATTTTCAAAAAAGAATCTGGTGATGTTGAGAGCTGATGACATTCCATCGAGACTGGGCCATCTTTGCCTAGTGTAATCATAATATCCTTAGTAGGGATATTCAGAATCTCTCCCAGCTCCTTTGCATCAAATGTGATCTGAATCCCCTTGACTGTGGAGGTTACCCTGCCATTCTTCACACTTGCAATGGCTATAAACTCCACCAGTTCATTCCTTGCCAGCCTTCCTTCCAGGTGAAGGACCAAGTACTTCCATCCCTACACATCCAGTGCATTCAACAAAAATATCATTCCTGATTCTTCTAGATCTCTCACCAGCTTTCCTTTAAGAATAGTACGCTTGCCAAACATGGTGAGTTTGTCAGATTGCTCACCAGAGATTTCCTCTCCTCCTCCACTCCATTCACTTTCTTCTTCGACAACCTTCACTTTCTTGGCCTTGGACTTGGTCCTTTTAGCAGTGCTTGAGGGTGTGGCAGACACAGAAGCTGACTTCTTTGAAGAAGCCTTAGCCTTCTTGGGCTTGGGTGTCTCAACCACAATTGGAGCTGGCTGCTCCTCATGATGGACCAGGTCCATCGTCTCATCATCAACATTAACAGCCTCAATAGGCTCTCCCAACTTTTCCTTTCCCTTGGGATCTTTCTTTTTCTTGTTCTCTCTCAGAGCTCTTTCTAACTCCTCTTCTCCTTGTCGAACATCACTTCTTGTAGCACGAACCTTTGGGCCAGAAACATCAGCAAATATTGAAAATTTTCTTTTCTTTGGGGTAGTAGCCTTCTTTGATTTTAAAGTTCTTTTCCTCTTGGGATTGTAGGACTCCCCCAGCTTCCTCAGCATCTCAGCTAATGTCTCCTCGACAGATGAATCAGGTTCATCTGTTGATTCTTGTAGGCTCTCTAAACCTGATGTTGCTTCCCCAACAATACTTCCCCCTAAATCTGTGACTCCTTCTTCATTAATCACAGGAGTGGGGCCAAAAATAGCCAACACGGCACCGTCCTCCCCATATCCCCTTACAAAACCTCTTTCTCCCTCTCTCTCAAGATTTTTTCCTAGTTTTCTTTGCCTATCTAGCACTTCTACATCAAAAACTGACCCAACCAACACAAACCTGTTTTCGGTAGTAGTAGTTTCGGATTCAACTTCAAGATTACCTTGCTCAGAACTGGATGAACCTGGTGCTTCATCCTCATTCAGACACATGAACCTCGCCGTCTATAAGAATTTTCCCAAGAATCTTGCACGAGAGCTAGAAGCAACTGATTTTCTGGCCAAAACTTTTACTCTTCGTGCCCTGGGGGCTGGAGTAAGGTTAGGTGTGGGCTCAGGAGTGGGTTCAAGGACTGGAGGTTTTGGGGAGATGAAGATCTGTTTGGTGAATGTGAACTGTAAACTGAAGGAGAATTAGGACTGAAATTTTCTGCCCCATGATTAGAGTTTGTGTAGGAAGATGAAGCAGGGGGTGGTGAAGACATTGTTATGAATTTTTGGAAGTAAAGAGACGATCGGTTTTGGTTGGAAGAATAATGAACTTGGTTCGAATTATTATGTTATGAAGAGGGGAAGTAATGATGGCCCTTTTATATAGATGTGGCTATTAATTATACAACGGGCAGAACATTTACTCAAGTTGGAGTCTAATAGATGTAGGAGTGTCATTGATTAGACAGTTAAGAATTCCCTAACTCTAGGCTAGTTGAGTACCGATGGGACTTCTTGGAACGATTTCATTTAGGGATAAGTACAAAGAATTTGAAATGAACCAAATATAGATAGAGTCCTGCTCATGTGTGACTGTAACTAATTCAATAATTGTATGTAGATGAGCACGTACCTTGTCAGTCAGATGAACCAGGTTCATCGTGTTAAATTCTTTAATTTTCCTCAATTTACAAAGATAGAAAACCATCATTAGCAACCAGGGAATCATATTAATACATGGCAAGAGAGTATGACAGTAAAGTCATGACACTGAGCAATGATTAGTCTGGTTGATTATCTATGTTAGTGTTTCTAGCCAAAAACAATATTTTTTTTCAGTTAAGTGATCTTAATCATCCCTAATTCAAGTCGATTTCTCTCAAAATGCTCCCTACTTAGTGCTTTAGTAAATATATCTGCAATTTGTTGGTCAGTAGCACAAAATTCGATTGAGATCATTCCTTTTTCATATTTATCCTTTAGGAAATGGTGTCTAACATCTATGTGCTTAGTTCTTTTATGATGAACCGGGTTCTTCGTCAAACTTATTGCACTATACCAAAGTCCATGAGTTGTTTCTTGATCCATAGCAACTGAGCACAACATGAGGCTGCAACCACATATTCAACCTCAGCAGTAGACAAGGCTACTGAATTTTGTTTCTTGGTGGCCCAAGACACAAGGCAGGAGCCCAAAAAGTGAGCCATGCCAAAAGTACTTTTCTTGTCAACCAGGAAACCTGCATAATCAGCATCAGCATATCCTACAAAGTCGAAATTACTACCTTTAGGATACCAAAGGCACAAATCAGTGGTGCCTTTCAGATATCTCAAAATTGTCTTCACTGCAGTTAGGTGGGACTCCTTTGAATTTTCCTGAAACCTAGCACACAGTCCTACACTGAACACAATATCAGGTCTGCTGGCAGTGAGATATAATAGAAACCCAATCATCCCTCTGTATAGCTTCCGATCAATGGATGAACCAGGTTCATCCACATCTAATTTTGTAGCTGTGGCTATGGGGGTGTCTATGTCCTTTGAGTCTTCCATTTTGAATTTCTTGAGCAATTCTTTCACATACTTTTGTTGATGGATCATTGTTCCCTTTGAATTTTGTTTGATTTGCAAGAATAAGAAGAAATTTAGCTCACCCATCATACTCATCTCAAATTCACTCCCCATAAGTATAGAAAACTCCTTACTCAATTTTTCAAAAGTCGCCCCAAATATGATATCATCCACATATATTTGTACAACCAAGAGTTCTTTACCCTTTTCCTTTAAGAACAAGGTGCTGTCAATTTTACCTCGTTTGTATCCATATTCTAGCAAGAATTTTGATATACGCTCATACCATGCTCTTGGTGCTTGTTTGATACCATAAAGAGCCTTGTCAAGTTTGTATACATGGTCAGGTGACTCCTTGCTTTCAAACCCTGGAGGCTGTTTGAAAAATACATCTTCCTTCAGATAGCCATTGAGGAAGGCACTCTTAACATCCATCTGATGGAGAGTGAATTCCATGTGTGCAGTAAATGCTATAAGAAGTCCGATTGCCTCCAGTCTTGCCACAGGGGCAAAGGTCTCATCATAGTCAATTCTTTCTTCTTGACTGTATCCTTGAACAACCAGTCTAGCCTTGTTTCTTGTAACAGTTCCATCCTCATCAAGCTTGTTCCTGAAGACCTACTTTGTGCCAATCACTAACCTATCTAGTAGTCTGTGTACCAAGTGACACACTTGACTTCTTTCAAATTGATACAACTCTTCTTGCATGACATTTACCCAGTCAACATCCTGTAGGGCTTCACCAATGTTCTTTGGTGCAATCAAGGATAGAAAGGCATCAAACGCACACAGATTTTTCAAAGAGGATCTTGTTTTGATTCCAGATGATAGATCTCTTATGATGTTTTCAAGAGGGTGAGAACTCTGATATCTGTGTGATTTGAGAACCATTTGTTCACTTCTTAATAGTTCCATGGTGTCTTGTTGTTGTGGAGCAGGATCAGGGCCAATGTTCACATGTTGAGTTCCCCCTATCATGTTGCTTGGGGTAGTTGGACCTGGTCCATCACCTGTTCCATCTTCCATATTTGCTTCAATGTTTTCACTGCTTCTCACCAGTCCAAGCTCCTCTTCTTCTGGTTCCTGTCTCTCAGCAAGAGTGTTAGTTTCATCAAAGACAACATGTATACTTTCTTCTACACACATAGTTCTTTTATTATACACTTTATAAGCTTTGCTATGTGATGAATATCCCAAGAATACTCTCTCATCACTTCTAGGATCAAATTTTCCTAGGGAATCTTTTCCATTATTGTGCACAAAGCACTTGCATCCGAAAGCCCTAAGGTGTGATATGTTTGGCTTTCTCCCTTTAAGTAATTCATAGGGAGTTTTCTCTACCAGAGGCCTGGTCATGCATCTATTTATTATGTAGCATGCAGTGTTTATTGCTTATGCCCAGAAGCTATGAGGTAGTTTGCTAGAAAGAATCACGGTTCTTGCCATATCTTCAAGAGTTCTATTATTTCATTCAACAACCCCATTTTGCTGTGGGGTTCTAGGGGCAGAAAAATTGTGATTGATACCATGTTCATCACAGAACTCAGCAAACTTTGCATTCTCAAATTCAGTACCATGATCAGATCTTATTGATGCTAGTTGATTTCCTAACTGATTTTGAGTTTTCTTAACAAATGAGGTGAACATATCAAATGCTTCATCCTTAGATGTCAGAAATAAGGTCCAAGTGAACCTTGAATAGTCATCAACTAGCACCATTACATATTTCTTACCACCTCTGCTCAGAGTTCTCATAGGACCACACAGGTCCATATGAACCAGTTCCAACGTCCTGGTGGTACCGACTATTTTCTTATTTTTGAAAGAAGATATTACCTGCTTCCCCCTTGCACATGCCTCACAAACTTTTTTTTCCTTGAACTTAATGTTAGGAAGCCGTACCACTAAGTCTTTAGAGACTATTTTGTTTAGCTGATTTAGACTTGCGTGAGAAAGTTTTTTGTGCCACAGGAGGGGATCACTGTCCAACACACTTAGGCAAGTGAGTTCATTTTCAGACAGTGTGGACAAGTCTATGACATAGATGTTATTCATTTTTTTTCCCTGCAAAACAATCTTGTCAGTAAGCAGGTTAATCACAAAATATTTTATGGAAGTAAAGGCAACCAAGTTACCTCTGTCACACAGTTGTGACACACTGATCAAGCTATATATCAAGCCATCTATCAGATACACATGTTCAATGGAACGTGTGTCATCCTTACCTACCTTACCAACCCCAATAATTTCACCTTTCTTTCCGTTTCCAAAGGAGACATTTCCTCCTTTGAGGCTTTCAAGTGAAAGGAACTGTTCCATGTTCCCTGTCATATGCTTTGAGCACCACTATCCAAATACCAAATTTGGATGCCATCTCTCACTTGAACCTACAAAAAGAAATCATGGGTTAGTTTTAAGAACCCAAACTAGTTTGGGTCCTTTTTTATGAGAGAATGGATGAATCAAGCTTTTTCTGGCCCAATTTGGTAGCCAGTTTTTCTTTTTAACAAAACTCTCATTTCTTCGACTGGCCTGCTCTTTTGCAGTACTCTCAATTTTGTAGTGGCCAGTCTTACCACAGTGGGTGCAGAGTGAGATACTTGCTTTTGGGATCCCACTTGGGCAATTGACTCCCAAAGCCAATCCTTCTCCGGTTTCTACTATGATTCTCTTGAAGCCATATCAAGGCATCAAAGGATTTATTCCATTTACAAATTTGATCTAATTCATTTTTGACTTTGCCAAGTTCTTCTTTAAGAGTTCTTATCTGTTCATCCTTGCCATACATCTTATCTTTTAGTTTTCCCACATTTTCTTCTATCATGATATGAGACTGATCAACAACATTTTTACTGGATCCTAGCTTTAGCTTTAAGTTTTCAGATTTTAGTTCTAGAATCTCAGTTTAAAGTGGATGAACCTGGTTCAACAAGACAATGTTTCTCTTTTCAGATTCACTTACTCTGATTTCTAGGTTCATGCATTTTTCTTTTAGCATTTCACATTCTGTAGAGAGTTGTTCCTTCTCTTTGGTTGTTTCTTCGGAATCATCCATGAAATCAAGTAGCAACTCAAAGATTTTTTCCTTAGATAGGAACTTTATTTTATTTTTAAGATGGGAGATACTTACCTCTGGTTCTTCATGTGATTCCTCATTGAATCCTCCAATTTTCATGAGCGCCTGATCTTCATTCTCACCATGTTCTGATTCTTCATATGAACTTTCCCCCAAGCAACAACCATAGCTTTTGTTGTGGTTTTCTTGGGTTGGACCAGTTCCTTCTTCCTGTTCCTTCTTTCATATCTCTCATTTTTCCATTCCACTTCCCACTGAGGATAATTCTTGATAAGATGGTCAGTCTTTCCACACTTGTAGCATCCCTCGTTGGTTGCCCTTTCTGGAGCTTTTGCTTTGTTGTAATTTCCTCCTCTAGAGATGCCCTTCTTCCTTATTAGAAAGTTTCTGAATTCTTTGGTAATCATGGCCATCTCATCTTCCTCAAGATCTGCTCCCTCAGTGATTCTCAGTGCTAGACTTCTCTCCTTCTTTGGACCATCCATCTTCATTGTCTGCCTTCTAAGTTCATCGACAGTAGGTTTTCCAATTAGTTCGTCCAATCTGAGGGTTGCCATATTTTTGGATTCCTGGATAGCAGTGATTTTGCTTTCCNAGTTTCACACGTAAGCCAGCTTTTGACAACTCAGCCAGTCACGTGGACACAGGAAAACACGATAGCTGGATGTGATTCTTTGAAGAGGTACGGTACAAAGAGGCACGGTTGAGTAAACCCACGAACTTATCAGCCACAAGAAACTCAACTTGATCAAAACGTGAGAGAGGCACGATCAGAATGAATCTAAACAAAGTTACGGTCAGATTCAAAGACCCACAATTGATTACTCGAACGTTATGTAACCGAACCCCAATTACCGTTATCCTTTGTAATGCCTCATTAATGTCATAATTAGTCATTAATGAGTAACCATAGTAAGAGTCGTACGCTATAAGAATCTCCTATATAAGGGAGGGGAATACAACTTGTAAAGGCATCTGATTCTCGAATACAATTAACTTCGATTTTCTATATTTCTGCAATATTGTCTATTATTCATTTTTCTCCATTACCTTGATTATCAGTAACCTGTATTTATCTTAAAAATAAGCTTTAGTCAAAGGGTTTAATTCTTTGGTTAAACAGATTGGTTCCGCTACCGGGAATCTGATAATCTTTGTTTACTTTTCAAGTGATATCCTCTGAGTTATGTCAAACTCCAACAACAACAACTAGCAAAGGAGTGGAACCCTACTTCCATCGCCTTCAGGAACCCCACGTGGTTCGAGGGAATAATCCCCAAAAAGATCCAATAACAAAAATGGTGATAATGATCAAACTGTGGAACAAGATCGTGTAAAGAAAATGATCGCAGAGTATGTGAGCCAAGATTTGCAAGAATTTGCGAGAGGATTACCGGCAGCATTACCTACACCGCCGACGCCACCCCCCAATAACACCATCACCATGGAAAATCCTCAATCTGGGTTGGCAAACTCATGAAGAGGAGATACTCCTAATGAATCTCTCGAAACGAGACCAGGTATATCTAATAACTCAGAATTACAAAATTTACTGCTAACCATGCAGAAACAGATAAAGGAGCAGAACGATCACATTGAACAAATTCCTAGAGTACCACCTATCATCAAAGACATCGATGTTGATAGATATTCTCAACAACCTTGGAAGCCAAGTGCGGCACCCTTGCCTATACCCAAGAAGTTTAAAATGCCTGACGTACCCAAATATGATGGAACAATTGACCCACGCGACCATGTGACTACTTTCACTACTGGGGTAAAAGTCAACGACTTAATGAAACAAGAGATTGAATCAGTCCTTGTCAAAAAATTTGGGGAAACACTTACCAAAGGGGCCCTAACCTGTTATTCTCTTCTCCCTGAAAATTCTATTGACTCTTTTGCTGAGCTTGCAGATTCGTTTATAAAAGCACACTCTGGTGCACAAAAAGTTGAGAAGAGAATGGAAGACATATTCAAAATAAAACAAGGAGACACAGAACTACTCCGTGAGTTTGTAGACAGGTTTCAAGGAGGAAGAATGCAATTACTATGGGTACCTGATAATTGGGTAGCCATGGCATTTGCAAGCAACCTAAACGATAAAAGCTCAGAAGCCACGAGACGACTTAAGGAAGGTCTAAGAGAATTCCCTGCTNCAGGTTCGAAAACACTAGGTCTGACTATAGACCACAAGGAAGAGACGTAGTCTCATCCTCGTCTAGATCCAGAAAAGATCGAGATGAACGACCTAGAGGAAGTACTCAAATTGGGGATCATACCTTTAATGTAAGTATTGGTGAACTTGTCTCAATATTGAGGAACATGGGAGAAAAGGTTAAGTGGACCAAAGAGATGCGGTCAAATCCAAGTAGAAGAAACCCAGATCACTGGTGTGAATTTCACAACGATCACGGGCACAAAACTGCGGATTGCAGATTTTTACAAGGTGAAGTAGAAAATTTATTATAACAGGGATATTTAACAGAATTGGTTAGTGATAAAGGTAAACATGCATATATGAGGAACATGCAGGAGCCCCCAAAGCCTCCTTCTCCAAAACGAACCGTCAACGTGATACACGAGGGTGAAGAAGTAAATAGAGTGATTTGCAAAATAACCACAACGTTCACAATTACACATGGGAAATGAGCTCGTAAAAATATGGAAGAAGACGATATAACCTTCGATGATGCAGATATCAGCGGATTAATGCTTCCGCACAATGATGCTCTGAAAATATCTTTACTTATTCATGACACTAACGTAAAAAGAGTGTTGATTGATCCAGGCAGTTCAGTCAATATCATTGTGCTAAGAGTTGTGGAAGAAATGCTACTGGGGAATCAAGTAATCCAAAAAGCACGAGCCATATTAGGGTTTGATAAATCTACGGTTATAACAAAAGGAGAAATTGAGCTTAGCACTTATGCTGAGGGGGTGATCAAAAGTGCCAGGTTCCAAGTCATTGATACTGACATGGCTTATAAAGATCATTGGAAGGCCATGGATCCACGACATGAAAGAGATACCCTCCATGTTGCATCATGTAATTAAATTCCCTTCTGAATGGGGGATTAAACAAATCAAAGGAGATCAGCAAACCGCAAGAAATATAAACTCTGTGGTACACTACAACAAGAAAATAGAGGTGGAAGAATTACAAGATAAGGGAATCTCCCAAGTAGGTAACACAACCCAAACATGCATGGAAGAAATTACTACCCAAATAGGTACGTAAGGTATTATTGCTGAAACATGTACGAAAGAAAATACTTACGATAAGGAAAATCAAGTTACCACGAAAGGCATACTATACCACACAGATACAGATTCCAGATCGGACGTCATTCGTGAACTGGAGGAAGATGAGAACATCAAAACAACTACGGAGGAGCTCGTAGCTTTTCCATTATCTGAACAAAAGCCTGAGCAGAAAGTGTATATAGGAACGAGGCTAGGCCCCACTCGAAGAGAAGAAAAGAAAGCAAGGACCATTCAAGAACCAAGTAATCGAAGAAGAGGTACAGAAACTCTTGAAGATTGGTTTGATACGAGAGGTAACTTACCCTAACTAGCTAGCAAACACTGTGGTAGTACCTAAAAAGAATGGCAAGTGGAGAGTATGCGTATATTATACTATCTTAAATAAATCATGCCCCAAAGATTCATTCCCATTGCCATATATAGATCAAATGATTTATGCCACATCAGGTCCTGAATTATTGAGCTTCTTAGATGCATATTCTGGTTATAATCAGATTAAAATGAATCCCTCATATGAGGAAAAAACTTCCTTCATTACAAATAGGGGGACTTACTGTTATAAAGTTATGCCTTTTGGCTTAAAAAACGCTGGAGCCACCTATCAAATGTTAGTGAATAAAATGTTCCAAGAACAACTTGGAAAGACAATGGAAGTCTATATTGATGATATGTTGGTAAAATCAACACAAGCACAAGACCATTTCCAGTATCTCTCTACCGCTTTTGATATTTTACTCAGGTATAATATGAAGTTAAATCTAGACAAATGCGGTTTTGGAGTGCAATCAGGTAAATTTTTGGGTTTCCTTGTATCAAACAGAGGAATAGAGGTAAATCCCGCTCAAATTAAAGCTATAGAGGAAATACCTGATATTTTAACAAATAAAAAGGAAGTTCAAAGACTGACAGGGAGAATAACAGCTTTGGGTAGGTTTATTTCTACATCTTCCGAAAAAAGTTTTAAATTCTTCTCAGTTCTCAAAAAGCAGAATCAGTTTGAACGGACTGAAGAATGTCAGCAAGCCCTCAAGAATCTGAAGACTTATCTATCGAAACCCTCAAGATTTTGTTGCTGACTTTAGTAATAACATTGTATCTGAAGTAGAAAAAGAGTTACAACTCTTTAACGGTGTTAATCCAGGCCTATGGACCTTGTTCACCGATGGTTCTTCAAATATAAAATGCGCCGGCTTAGGCATAGTCTTGATATGACCCATGGGTGAAAAGACACGGCAAGCTATCAAGTGTTATCCTATAACTAACAATGAAGCATAGTACGAAGCTGTTATTGCAGGGCTTGAACTCGCACTGTAGTAAATCAGATACAGGGGACTTACATCGCTCGAGAGACTAGAATGCAACAGTATCTTGAAAAAGCACAAGAGATCGTGAGACAATTCAAAACATGGAAGGTAATGCAAATTTTTAGAGAGGAAAATGCAGAAGCAGATGCACTAGCTAACCTCGCAGCAGTCACGGAAGTAACGAACAAAGACAATACAATTGTCGTTCAACTATTTCATTCAATAATAGACCAGGACAGGAATGAGGAAACTTTCAACAACCTAACCTGGGATTGGAGAAACGAAATTCTTATTTTTTTGCAGAATGGCACCGTACTTGAAGACAGGAAAGCAGCTCAAGCACTTCGCCGCAAAGATGCACGGTACTGCCTTATTCGCAACTCACTTTATCGCAAGATGTTCGGAGGACCCCTAGCTAAATGCCTCGGAACTAACCAAATGAAATTTGTGATGAAAGAAGTCCACGAAGGACACTGTGGAAATCACTTAGGTGCGACATCCTTAGTGAAAACACTAATCAGAGCTGGATACTATTGGCCTAAGATGGAAGAAGAAGCCGAGAACTTCATATCCAAATGTGACAGATGCCAAAGGTTTGCCAATAACATGCATCGACCAGCGGAATTATTACATCCAATAATATCCCCATGGTCTTTCATGAAATGGGGTATGGACATAGTGGGACCTCTTCCCACAACTAAAGGACAGGTACGGTTTTTACTCGTGTTAACCGACTATTTACAAAATGGGTAGAGGCAGAAGCGTTCAAACAAGTGCGAGAAAAGGAAGTTAAAAGCTTCTTATGGCGAAACACAATATGCCACGTTGGACTAACAAAGGAAATCGTGTGTGATAATGGCCCACAATTCATAGGCTCGCAAATCACAGAATTCTTCAAAAGTTGGTAAATCAAGTGGATCACTTCAACGCCGTACCACCCCGTGGCTAATGGTCAAGCTGAGTTAACGAATAAGGTCATCATCAACAATCTATGAAGCGGCTGGATAAAGCCAAAAGAAACTGGCCTGATGAGTTACCAGCGGTACTATGGGCATAAAGAACAACTTCAAAGATAGCCATGGGAGAAACTCCGTTTGCACTTGTTTATGGCTCAGAAGCCTTAATACCTGTGGAGATTGGCGAACCTAGCATAAGGTTCTCAACATCCATGGAGGGTGAAAACGATGACGAATTAAGGACCAACCTGGACCTGCTCGAACCACGGAGAGAAGCAATATTGATACGGATGGCAGCTCAAAAACAAATCATAGAGCGTTATTACAACTGTAAAGCTCATCTCAGGTACTTTAAGATTGGGGACTTCATCCTCAAAAAGTCTTTCAATCAATGAAAGAAGCAGGTGCAGGAAAGCTAAATCCAAACTGGGAAGGACCTTACAAAATGCGACGCGTAGCTGGGAAAGGCGCCTATAAGTTGGAAGCTATGGACGACAGAGTTCTACCAACAAGCTGGAATGCCATCCATCTAAAGAAGTATTACTTCTAAAAGAAAAGAATACCCCCCATCAGGTATCACACATTCGATTTTATTTTGAACATTTAAAAATTTTACTAACTTTTTTAGATGATAGGCACAAAGCTAACCCATCACCATATGATGATATTAGACCTGCAAAGACGCGAGGAAATAACACAGTTCCCGGTCTAGGGTTACACTTTCTGATGGATGTTTTAAAAGGGTTAAGCAGTCATCATTTAAAAAAAATATACCTTCGAGTCCCGAATGTTTTTCCTTTTCAGGAAAAGGACCACAAGGAAGGAATAATCAAGTGCTCAGGATTTCATTCTTCAAAGATCAAACACTTGGGGGACTATACAGTATGGAAGGCTAAGACTAGGCAAAGAAGACTATTAGAAAGTCAAAAGCTCGAGCCTAAAGACCCATCTACCCAACAAGACAAGTGACACGAGCAGAATCGAAAGAAATCAAAAGAGCCATCCAAATACAAAGCCTAATGCAAAAAGCAAAAACCTTCAAACATATTCAAGTTGAAAGGCAAAATATTAGTCACAAGCAAGAAATGTACATCTTTATACTTATTCAAAGTTGTTGTAACAAAAAAAGTTAGGGATAAAAGATCATCATCAATGTACTCATTCATAAAACTGTTTTGAATAAAAATAGTTATGGATGAAAAGATCTAAATCCTTGTATTTGTTCAAGAAACTGTTATCAAATAAAAATAGTTACGAATAAGAAAACATTTCCCTCGCACTTATTAGAAAACTGTTTCCAAAACAGTTGCGGGTAAAAACCCCAATCTTTACAAAAACTGTTACTAATAAAAAATAGTTGTTTCCTTGTATTAATATCGAAAAACTGTTACCTATGAAAAACGGTAACAAAATACAAGAGTATATCAAATTTGTTCAACACAGTTGCAACCATGAGTTTTAGACGATAATCAAAGACATGTAAAATGTCATAGAAGTTCAAACAAGAAAAAATTTCCTTGGAAACATTCTTAAACATGTGTAAAATTCCTATCACTCTATTGCATTATCATGAAGTTGAGACGTCTTCTTCATGCCAATTATAAAGGGCCCTCTTCCATAAACTATGCCTATTAAAAAAAGGAACACATTTAATATGACACCGTGCCTATTACAAAAAAGGTACGAGTAGTCCAAAGCATTCCCCATGCAAAACTCGAAGGTAAAACTAAAACCTCAAAAAATGAAGCATGCAAAAGACTTAAAGAGTGAAACAGAAACTCAAAAAAAGTCGAACTAACATTTATATATTTAAATGACTAAAACTAAGTATTAACTTATTCTTAGCCGTATAAAATTTTTATATACATTGTGCTGCCCCTAAGTTGTCATTTGGGGACTTTAAGGAAATCCAAATTTACCCCCGATGGGACTGGGGGTAACCACCAATTGATAAAAAAAAAAAAAAGGGATAAACCAACTAAATCTTTTCAAGAGAGGGGTTGACTTCAGTGGCAGAAGGAGCGGGAGCAACTGGGGATGAAGAGGCATGAGCGGCTGGAATCTCACCATCAGGTGAAGAGAGGTTATGACCTTGTTGAGCCTTCTCCATGGCTTCCTTAGTTTTGGCTATTTCAGCATTAAGGTCAAAACCCTCTTGACTCATTTCCATCAATGTGTCAAGGCGAGATTCAATATACGCCCAGCTCACATCAACATCAACCACCTCTTCCAAATCTTCATAATCCTTTGCCCATACTTGAAGTTCAGCTCTCAAGCCGTCCTTCTCCGCTTCCGCAGCTTCATGGGCGACCCTTAATGGAATAATCGACTCCTCTAAAGTTTGAGCTTTGTCTAAAGTGCTACGAAGGTCTTCTTGAGTACGAGTGAGTGATTGCACGAGCTCGCCTGAGTATTACTCCTTCTGCCCCAACAAGTGCTTCAAGTCTCTAATCTTCTCTAAGGCACGGGACAGCTGCTCCGCGAACGAAGACTCCAGAACACTCTTATCTTTATTAGCCTGACTGCAAGAATCCCTCTCTACTGCCAGTTCTGCTTCCATGAGTCTCATCTCTCTCTTCAAGGTACTCCTTTCCTCTTCTAATGCATCCATGTCAATCCTTAGGCTATCATACTGTGCTATCCAATTATCAATATCGGCCTGCAACTCTTTTGTCTTTTGGTCCATGATTGAAATCCTCTTTATAAGCTCCATGCCTATAAGGTTAATCTACAAGAAATAAACCAGTCAGATATGGTAAATTTCATATACGAGAGTGAAAGGGGATAATTTGCATCATACCTTCATAGAAGTATGCACGACCTCATTGGCCGATGTAAGAGCACCGTGGCTGGCTAGCTTTGCTTTCTCATAGGGACCTATCAAAGGATTGAGCCATACTTTGGGCTTACCCGTTTTCTTGAAAAGATTCCCCTCAGCTGGAACCTCTATTACCACCTGCCACATCTCTCTGTTGGAAGACCCTACTTCCCTAACGGAAGTCATGGAAGCAGGCAGAGATGGAACAACAACAGGCACGAAAAGTTGAGGAGCTGGAGAAGCCATGGGCAAAGAAGAAGGCACAGAGAGTTGAAGAGCTGAAGAAGTTACGGGCAAAGCAACAATAGAAGCTAAAATAGCCAAAGGAACAGGCGAAACTACTTCTCTCAAAGAAGCAGGAAAGACAGCAGCCAAAGGAACGTCGTCAGGAGCAAGATCAACACCCTCATGAATAGGGGAATGTGAAACATCATCAAGGACATGTGGCTCAATCACAGACACGGAAGGCAAGGTTAAGGCTGTAAGTTCATCATCTAAAACCATTCGCCTTCTCCGTGGCCTGTGCACTAAAATACCCTCTTCTTCTTCTTCTACGGAACGAAACTCACTAATCTTCCTCTTCGAGGAAGATGAACCAACAATAATTTCCTGGGCCTGAGCCAAGGACATCTTCGGGATAGATGAAGCAGACACCCCACGAGCAGAGAACCCTATTAAAAGGGAAAAAGTTAAACGACAAAAAAAGGGACTCGAGTAAGGAAAGAAGCAAGAACAAGAGCTTCACTTACCGTGGGTCTTTACTTGCTAACCATACCTCCCAGCGAGGTGCTTCCAAGATCTCTCTTCTGAAAGAGCAACAGACAACAATTTTTCTACCTAATCACGAATACCAGAGACATTCTCAACAGTATTCATGATTGCTGAGAGAAGAAAAAATAGATACGGTGTTAATAAAACATCTCAAGTCAAAACAAGAAAAAGTAAATGTGAGCTAAAGCATACTCACGTGCACAATTCCACTTCTTAGGGAAGGGAAGATTTTCTTCACCCACTAAACCAACAGTGGGTACAACAATATACCGGAGGTACCAACCCCTATCCTTATCATCTCCAGGGGTTGCCAACACTTTTTTGCTTCTAGTAGTCAGAGTAAAAACCCCTTCACGAAATAAGGTAGGAGAGTAGAGGTGAATAAGATGGTTGAAGGTAAAAGGAACTGAGGCTAAAGAAGCCGAACTCCTAAGAAATGCGACAACTCGTCACACAAGCGGGCCAACTTGTCCTAAGAAAATATTGAAAAAACGGCAAAATTCAATTATAACTGGATCAAGGGGGTCTAAACCCTAAAGTGAAAGGATACTTATAAACAAAAGAATATCCCGTCTTGTAAGACATTATTCTTTGATTACTATTCGAAATATAGACAGGAAAGTCAGACCTCCAAAAGCACTCCCTACGAACAAGGGAAATCTGACCCTCAGTTATAAGGGTTGGATATCTTTCAACACTATCAAGAGAAGAAGATTGATATACAAGAACTTGACTATCCCTAGAAAAAACAAACTCAGCAGGGACAATTTCATCGACTCCAAGTTCACAAAGGCGTTCGCCTCTACCTCTAGACAAATATCGAGAAACCCTAAACCTCGGAGAAATTGGAGATCCAGTGGAAGGAGGAGGAACTATCTGAGAAGAGAGGAGCCCCTCAAAGGAGTGGATCCTAGACTTCTAAGTCTACAACCCCTCTGACTCCTAGTCAGAGAAGAAGATGGCGTCAAACTTTCAATATCTATTACTCTTTGAGGTTGGTTTAAAGAAGACATGTTTACAAAGGCAAAGAAGAAAGTTCTTTACAAAAGACAAAGTTAGAAAGGTGTTTCGTGGAAGAAAAGAAAAGAAAAAATGTACTCATACTTGAAAATAACCGTCAAACATGAAGAAAAAGGAAAATAATGATGAAAAGTCATAATTGAAGATGTCACTTCGGGACTGGCACAGTCGCAAAAAGCCCTAAAAGGTGCCGAGTAAATGTAGAACCAATCCGAAAAGGACACGTGGTATGAGCATTAAATGGAAGTGACAAACGACGCCTATGGTGCAGAGAATCATACAATGATTCAAGGAAAAGCGACGGCAAAATAATCCCTCCATAAATGAATATCCACTTACCAAATATTAATCGTTAAATATATGGTAAGTGAGGGGACTATCTGTATTGGTAAAAAAAGTTTCACACATAAGCCAACTTTTGACAACTCAGCAAGTCATGTGGACATAGGAAAATGCAACAACTAGATGTGATTCTTTGAAGAGGTACGGTACAAAGAGGCACGGTTCAGTAAACCACGAACTTATCAGCCACGGGAAACTCAACTTGATCAAAACGGGAGAGAGGCACGGTCAGAATGAATCTAGACAAAGCTACCGGCAGATTCAAAGACCCACAATTGATTACTTGAACGTTATGTAACCGAACCCCAATTACCGTTATCCTTTGTAACGACATTCATGAGTAACCATAGCAAGAGTCGTACGTTATAAGAATATCCTATATAAGGGAGGGGAATACAACTTATAAAAGCATCTGATTCTCGAATACAATTAACTTTGCTTTTCTATATTTCTGCAATATTTCCTATTATTCATTTTTCTCCATTACCTTAATTATAAGTAACCTGTATTCATCTTAAAAATAAGCTTTAGTAAAAGGGTCTAATTCTTTGGTTAAATTTCCTTCATGGGATACTTTCAAGGTATCCAAGATTTCTTTGGCAGTGGTGCAGCTTTGGATTCTTCTATACTCGTCTGGACCTAGTCCACACACTAGCCACGTCTTGGCCTTTGCATTCTTCTCCCATTTCTTCAGATCCTCAGTAGTGCAGTCAGCTCTAGTCTTTGGTACATCTACACCTTCAGCAGTCTTCATCATGGTAGCTAGAGAACCATCAGTGAATATGTCCCAGAGTTCATAGTCTTCTCCAATCAGGTGGTCCTTCATCCTGTTCTTCCACCAAGAGTAATACTGGACATTGAAGAGTGGTGGCCTTGTAGTTGATTGACCCTCCCAGTTTCTAGGTGGTGCAGTTATTTTGATCTTTTCCAAGGTGTTAACCTTTTCAAGGATAACCTGCTCTGATACCAATTGATGTTTTATACTTCAATACCACACAAGAGGGGGGCTGATTTGTGTGGTGTCTAATTTTTCGAGTGTTGTCTCAATAGAAGAACCTGGTTCTTCTTGGTGTTCCAACTTCTACTAGTGCGGAATAATAAATACAGTAAAGTGAAAACACAGAGATTTTTACGTGGAAAACACCTGGCTCAAAAGGTGAAAAAACCACGACCTACTCCTCAGTAGGATTTTCCCAAACTCTTCACTACAACTCTGAGCCAAACAACATTTACAAAATAAACTCTTTTGTGAACCTAAGGACTAACTCTAATCCCTTTGTAGCAAAGTAGCCTCTAGCTAATTGTGACAAGCTTCAAGTTAACGCTAACTTGAACAATGTGTACCTATTAGAATTGCTTCTAATAATGCTGAAAGGTACAATATTAAATCACCTACTACAACCAACTAGACTCGAAAGAAAAACAAATGGAACTGGTTCTTCTTGCTGGTCAGTAGCCTTTGTATCGCACAAGGATTCTGCTTGCAAAATTTCTCTGGTAATTTTGCCTTCAGTTCTTGCTTCAATTCTGTCTTTGTGTGAATGAATCTTCAGTAGGAATACTTCAATATTATATAGCGCCAGAAGTTAAGATGTTCTTGTTTAGTTCTAATGCAACTCTTTCTTGGTGGAAGAGTTTGTGTTTATCTCAACTTCCTTCCTTTATTTCTGTCCTTTTTGAACTCGAACTATAACCCCTTATCAATTTGCAACATTTTCGCATTAGGAGACAACCTCTTAGTTCATGGATAATTCACAGATCACGTTTATGTCCTGTGCATGTGCGGTTCTTGTGCCAATTGGTTCGTTCGAGATGTTTGCCGTGATGGACCTGGTTCAACTAGGTAGGCATTTGTCAATATTCAATACCATGCAGTGACTTGGGTCAACACACATGTACTTTCATAGCGACGTGGCTGGTTGGAGCTTAGGCGAGCTGCATCATCCGGAGGCGATCCGCAGCTGACAGAGTCTCTCTCATGATGTATTTACTTCCAGTTTAAATTCCTTGCCCAATGTGTATTTCGGACAAGCTTGTAGTATTTGTAAAATTCTTAGAATTTGCTCATGTACTTGTGACACCGGGTTCTGGGATGTGTTGGGATATATTTACTGAAATGAAATATTTAAACCATTGTTTTACTTAACGGATTTTATCTAGTTAATGTGTAATAAAGTGAAAGGCAATGATTTTCATAAATGTTAAAACAGGAAATTATTTCAATTAATTAATGATTGGCTTGCCCGATGGTGGTGTCCGGCGCCATCACGACCTTAATAGATTTTGGGTCGTGATAGATGGGTACAAATTTTTTTGGATATTACCACACCTGAATCCCGATGGTGGAAGGATATGACTCCCAAATACGGGTCAAGAACCATTATATGCAAAAAATTCTTCTTTATTTCAATCCTCAACAACTTAGGAGCAATCTGTTAATTGTTCTTTTGTTCCACATAGGACTTAAAAAGGGTTCCACCGTGTGCCCCGACGTCGAGGCTCTGGATGACCCCGAGGAAGCCAAATGGGTGTTTCAGAATTCCCTAAGCCGGAATAGGGTTGCGGATCTGCTTGAGCCTTCGGATAGGATGCCTCCTCTCACAGTCCCTAGTATAAAAATAAGAAACCAAAGAGGAAGCGTTCCTCCTCGAGTAGGGCTCAGAGAAGAGTATATAAGATCATCAGCCGAATCGATCACAATGGTCATTGGTGATGAAGAAGGAGATAATGATGAAGATGCCCCTTTTCAAAGAAGAAAAAGGTCTTCATCAGCTCAACCGGGTGCTCTACCGCTAGAACTTCAAAATCCATCATCAGAGGAAGTACATGCACTTTGGGGGGAAATGGATTTGGTTAAAAATGTCGATTCCCGCTTTCCGATACCTGCTGATTTCCCCGGTCTGATGAGTTCAGCCCCTGAACTTTCTCTGTCATCAACTGCTAAGCAAACCAGAACTGCCATGCCTTCTACTCCAGTTGTTCCTTCTCCATATACACCACCAAATCCTCATCCAATGACACCAGTTGTCCCTTCTCCACCAGCACTGACTGTTTCTCTTCCACCGACATCATTCGAATAAGTAGGGAATGCCTCTCCTCCACGGTCTCCCGACCATGGGAACTTGGGAAATACTTACTCGACACATTATCAAGATCCTCGTGGAAGGTGAAGTGCCACTCTTTCAGTTTCAAAGGAGTGCCATATTCTCTCCAAGCCAGTGGAGCTTGCCAATTACCTAAACCCGCTAGCTTCAGTGAAGGGTTGGAAAAAGATGGATTCCCTTTCTCGGGAGTGCCTAATAAACAACAACATGCATTTCTCGGTGCTGGTAGCAACCTCGTTTCTCTTTATTTTTTTTGATTTATATTTTGAAGTAAAACTTTGATTCCATCCATTTTTAGGCCACTCTTCTTGCCTCCAATGGCCTGTAGGGGTTGATCCTTGACAAGCAAGGGCTTGCTTCATAATGAGATCAACTTGGCTGAACGGAATTAGCTCGCTGAGCGCCTCCCGGTGCTGGAGGCCATAATCCTCAAATGGATGAGCTCGAGGCTCGAATGCAGCAGTCTGAAAAATATAGGATGGCTCATAGCCAAGAAGCCGCCCAGCTACGTGAGAACCTTAAAGAAGCAAAGGCTAAGGGGGTTGAGCTTCACGATACTGTAACTGCTACTGCCGAGCGTGAGTCGGCCTTCATGGAATGAATCTGGACTGGACCTTTCTTACTCCAGCATGGCCTTTGATAAACGAATCTGCAAGCATTTCTAAAGAATTTATTGAATGCTTAGGTAAGAGAGAATACCATGTCAGGGCCCCTTTCATTAGGGTTTTGCCAAACTTCTTCAACAAAACCGACTTGATCTCGTGTTGAACCAAGTTGTTTCCTTTTACTGTCATGGTGTAGGTCGTGATGTACTCTTGTGGGTCTGACATCCCATTATATTTTGGAATATACGACATCTTAAACCTTGTCGGCATCAACTCTGGTGTGCTCCTGGGATTGATACATCCAAGCATGAAACTCCTTCGTGTTCTGGTCCATTTGTTCACTCATTTCTCTCATGAACCTATGAGCTCGATTTTGAAAGTATCACTCAAATTGTTGTTCCCCGATCCTCTATCAGCCCCTCCGGCTTCGTCGAAATTGATTTCATCCCTCGGCGTGTTGTTATAGGTTCTTTGATCGGTCTGATTAGCGGGAACACTAGGAGGAACCAGAGCCCTTTTATTAGAGTTATTGGAAGCGCCCGATATTGCATGCTTCAATTGCAGTCATCAAACGATCCTGTCTTAAAAGATGATCCATGATCGCCATTTTTTGTTCTCTCAAGATTTTGGCTGTTTTGACAACATGCTCATCCTCCGCATCATTAGGAGTAGGGCCTTGCACATGCTGAGGGTATTGTCCTTTGCCAACCAGGGTTGCTTCATCCCCTTCGTTGCGAGTTTCGCTGGCTGAATCATCATGCTAGAACACATATTTCCATTTATCGTGTGCTCCGACATTATAAACGTTGTTAACATCATTAGCTGCTATATATGATTTTTACTAAGGAAAAAGTCAAAACTTGTTAGTAACAAACGAAATAAAAGCAATTACATAGTTGTCTATGCCCCAAGATGGGCACCCAATTATTTACACGTAAAATGGTACGGTTGAATTTGCAACATGGTTTATAGAAAAACGATCAATTTGACCCAAAAATAATAAAGAAATAAGAAATAAAATAAGATAAAATAATGAAATTAAAGGAGATAACAAGGCTGGATAAGAACTTAAACTTTCCGATGATAAAAGTAAATGCAATATTGAAGTGTTCAAATTGAGCATAACAGGACAATAGATTATAGCTTTTGTGTACATAATGTTTCATGTCAGCACAATAATTTTTAATCCTCCTATTTATAACCCTATTTAGGGAGACAAGATCCTCAATTCAATCTCCTATTGGATGAGTATAAAATCGTCATTAATGGCTGCATAAATTGTGGTCTTGAATGTTGGTATTCTCTGTAACGCCTGCTCATTAAATGCTACCCGATTCCAAATTTTTGAATCTTTATTGTCAGTTACTCTGCCATCGGGACCTGTTTAACACCACCACACACTCACGCCCGGTGCCATTTATCTGCTGACTCACGTTCCACATGTCTTTGGTTCCACGTGTCATCTCGTCATTCTGCCAACCACCACTGACCAATTTTATCTCATACAATTATGCATGATATAACCTTTTGTGCAATGGAATGAAAATATGCAAGCATATATTTTAATCGAAATAAATAAAATCTTTAATTATGGAAGTATATATTAAGATAATATTCTTTTTATTATAAGTGGTGCGTTAATGTTTTAAGAAATCTGATCAAATTACAATACTTAGGCTTGCTATTGGTAATCTTAGAAATTTTTCATGGCAGTTATAGAGAAGAAATTTTACAAAGAGTACACTGTCATAAAGATGGATGTTGCTGTTATATGTACAATTTTTTTTTATAGAGATGTAAAATATAATAAAAAATTAATTCCAAGACAAACATGACTTTTATAATAAATTGTTATTATGGAGGGAATAAAGATGTTATTAAAAGGTCTAAAGTTGTAATAAAGTCTCTCCTTTGGGGAACATTTTAAATTTTTCACGTGCAAACAAATGTTTTCGAAAAAAGAATAGATTTTCCGTCATATCAACTTCCAACGATTATGTCATTTTCATTCTTGACAATGAAATAATAGCAAGGAAAATGGGAAACATCATAAGACTGTAGTTGTTATAAAATAATATAAGGAGAAGAATAGTATTGCAGAGAAAAGTAGAGAGAGATAATTCTTATTGATTGGGATGAATTAGAACGAAATAGAACCCCTCTATTTTAAGGGAAAATTGACTTAGCCACCAAATAACAATCCTAAAATCTCCCTAAAATATAGACATTCACCATAAATAAAATACTATTTATAACACTTCCCCATGAATGTCTATTCAACAGATAATATGCCTCGTTAAAACCTTAACTAAAATGAAACTCAGTGGGAAAAAAATTCTAGAGAAGAAAAAAGAGTACACATGTTTAAAAATACGTCTTTTGGTTGCCTCGTTAAAAATCTTGTAAGGAAAACCCAGTGGGACAAAAACTTGAAAGGGAAAATGAGTACAATGCGTATTAACTCCACCTTGATGAGAGAATCAATTCACATCCTTGAACCTTCGCATCCCAATTACACTAGTTTCGTGAAGGTTGACGTTGGTAGAGATTTGGTGAATAAATCATCCATATTAACTCCAATGAATATGTTGCACTTTGAAATAATCATTCTTGATAGATATATAATGTCCTCATATAATGTTGTGGAATGACTTTTTCAGTATCTCCATAGAGATTCTCGCTATCATATTATCATGCTTATAGTTATAGCAAGATACATATGTGCACAAATTGCACTTAGGATGTGGTACTTCAGGACCAAGAATTTTTTATGCTTTAAGCGATCTAAATCCTTCAGGGATTGTCGTATAAGCCATATAAATAGACTTTAAATGCATATCAAGTTTTATGTCATGCTAGACATATAAGATAGATAAAAGTGATTGCAAACACCACTGACTTTATTTCCATAAAGACATAACATAGAGATCTCTTTATTCATATTTTCAGGTATCTGAACCTCTCATAAGATTTTATGAAGTGTTATGTCATGTGATCTTCTAGATCACTTACCTCCTTTTTATGATCATTTGTTCATCTTCTTTATCAAGAATTTTATTTGAAGCCGATTAGTCTATACGCTTTAAGCATACCATAGACTTTGTCCTTCTAGGACTTATTCTAATATGAGCATTTACAGTAAGAATATAGTTACTTTCTTTGGGTCAACAAATGTGTCTCACATGCTTTGCTATGAATTATCTTTCTATGAACTTCAAGTTCATATTATCTTCTAGGATATAGATTTACAAATGATAATTCATTCCACATAACTTTTTTCTCAATTATTTATCATGTCTCCCCCTCAGGTTAGAAAAACTAATTTGCTTCCTCAACTTTGAAAATCCATCTTTGTGCGTTATGGTGTTAATCACAATATGCACCACACATAAATAATAAGAATAATAATAATAATAGTAATAATAATAGTAGTAGTAATAATAATAATAATAATAATAGTAATAATAATAATAATAATAGTAATAATAATAATAATAGTAATAATAATAATAATAATAATAATAATAATAATAATAATAATCATAATAATAATAATCATAATAATAATAATCATAATAATAATAATCATAATAATAATAATAATAATAACAATAATAATAATA
Organism: Nicotiana knightiana; assembly: GCA_005239525.1. NCBI lineage: Eukaryota > Viridiplantae > Streptophyta > Magnoliopsida > Solanales > Solanaceae > Nicotiana > Nicotiana knightiana. Next base: position 43,369 of record ML387740.1, on the reverse strand, counting down.
ATAATAATAATAATAATAATAATAATAATAGTAATAATAATAATAATAATAATAATAATAATACTAATAATAATACTAATAATAAGATTGAATTATTTGGTTCCTGACTATGAACCACTTGTAAGGGGAGAATGTAATTTACTTTCGTATATAACCTATATCAAACTGATATAGATAACTTTGTTCTCATAAGCAATAATTTAACTATTAAGTGGAGGCACTCAATAAATCATTTTGCTAAATCAATTGTGTTGTAAACCAACTTATCAAGATGAACTGTCTTGAATAGAAAATCTGAAAATTATGCTCTAAATTAAATTTTTGAGCAAGTTATCACGCAAACACCAGGTTGTAGGATAATAATAATCGCACATGTAACCATCTCGTAGATGTATCTTGTGTGGTATACATGGCAGGTGAATGGTCCTATATTCACCTATGATATTTCCAACATTCATGGGATTCAATCCCAATTTTAGTTGGTCTATTAATTAATGAGAACACGCAACATAAGAGAATTCGTAAAGAACTTTCTAGTTCTTTAATATTTATCCATGTGAATTCTATTTTATTTTTGCACATCATACTTAAATTAACATGGCTAAATCAATTATGCCAACTGGATAAATTACCAATATCGATAAACTTCAAATTTACACCATGACGTGTGCAATTATCAATAAACTCCAAGTTTGTTATAATATGGGTTTTTATATCAATAAACTTCCACTTTACTGTGGCATTCTTTTATTTATGTAGTACAAACTAAAGAACAAAGCAGGTAGCTTTTCACATAAATATTATGTCACGACCCAAAATCCCACACGGGTCGTGATGGCTCCCAACACCGGGTCAGGCAAGCCAACAGTTGTTTATTAGTGAGATTTTCCTTATTAACATACCAACCCCACATATTTTCCAAAGTTTTACACTTAGCTTGTTTAAATAAAAGCGGAAGCATTTACCAATTTAAATACATACAACCAAAATGATCGTGATCCAATATATATATACAGTCCCAAAATAGAATCTACTAAGTGCGCGCCAGGAACTAGTGTCACAAGTCAATAGGCGATCTAGTAGAATATACAAAAGATGATACAAGATGTACTGTTGTCTGAAAGGATATAGACAGGAATAAACAAAAGATAACTCCATAGCATAGCTGGGAATTGTCAAGGGAGGAAGCTCACCGTGGAGTCAGGTCAAGAATATGTCAAGCTCTGGCCGGATAACCAGAAACACCAGCCCCAGAACCTATACATTTAAGTACAGAAGTGCAGAATGAGTACATAAATATATATGTACCCAGTGAGTATCCCGCCTAACCTCAAAGAGGAAGTGACGAGAGGTCAAAATGACACGCACTAAGGTCCAAAGTATAATTTAATAGAATGTAAATAAAACAGTAGGCATGTAAGGACAGTGAAGCAACAAGTATATACGTAAGATACTGAAATCCAGGAAAAATGCTGGGGATAAATAAAACAATTACCACTTCAGTCGTTCCCAAATATCTTTCAAATCAATTGCATGAAATTTAATAACAATTAAATCATACGCATGCAGGGTAAGGACAGCCGGCCGGAGTCATAAGATAGTCATGCTCGTGCACTACCGAGGATCGAACGGCCCGTACCAAAAGTGCACCTCTCAACCTCTCTATGCACTGCCAAAGGATCGATCGGCCCGTCCCAAAAGTGCATCTCTCAATCTCCCTACGCACTGTCGAAGGATCGATCGGCCCGTCCAAAAAGTGCGTCTCTCAATCTCTCTATGCACTGTCGAAGGATCGATCGGCCCGTCCCAAAAGTGCATCTCTCAATCTCTCTACGCACTGCCGAGGATCAATTGGCCCGTCCCAAAAGTGCATCTCTCATAAGAGTGGGGAAAAATCACACTCCGCTCGCGGAATACAAATTGCGAGGCGGTCACATGCACATACATTATACCTTTTTAAAAAAAGAATACCTTTCCATGATCAATTTCATACTAGTTTTCTCAAATTTCATAACTTTGGGGATGTAATAAATTTAGCACGCATATAGTTCATATCAAGGAAAACACAAGGCATGATGTGGGCCTAACTACCCAGACATAATAGTAATAGTTGCTACGTACGGACTCTCGTCACTTTGTACGTACGTAACCCCCACAATTATCACATATAGCATTTAAATCACCTAGGGGGACAATTTCCTCTTACAAGGTTAGAAAGGAAACTCACCTCGTGTTGAAACTACCCCGCGGACCAAGGATGCACCCGTATCTCCGAACTCTCTCGCAACTAGCCAAATACGGTATAATGACATCAATGCATGAAAAAAATAGGAAAATTATCCTAATTTTTCCATAATTCCACATTCTTGAGAAATTCCCAAAACCCAACCCCAGGCCCGCACGCTCGGATTCCAATAATTCTCGAAAGGAGCACTCACCCAAAGCCTAAGGATCATTAATATATGATTCTTACTAGATTTCCTAGCAAATTCACGGTTAAATTCTCAAATTATCACAAGCTCTAGGTTACTACCCAATTCTTGATTTTTCACCAATTTATGTAGATAATTAAGTTAGAAATCCATGCATGAAGCTAATAATAGAGTAAACTTTACTTAACTTAGATGACCAGGTCGTTAGCCCCTTAACAATGGAGGAAATTGCCCCAAGGAAGAAGAAGAAATGAGAAAAAGTGTTTAAAATCCGTGTATAAAAACACACTGCCTGGATAGTGTTTTCGCACCTGCAGCTCGAGAACTGCACCTGCAGAAATGGACTGGGGAACATGGGCTCGCACCTGCGGAGTAGAAACCGCACCTGCGGCTCCGCTCCTGCTGAATTTTGTCCGCACCTGTGATAATTAGCCAGACCACTGGGGTCGCACCTGCGATGCTGGGGACCGCAGGAGCAGTCCCGCACCTGCGACTGGGCAACCGCACCTGCAGTCACACCAAAACAGGTGCACCAACCGCTATTTTTAGCCCCGTTAGGTACCCAGGAGGCACCTGGGCCCACCCGAGCCCTAGTCCAAATATACCACGAGTCCCAAATCATAATACAGACTCGCTCGAGCCTTCGGAATAGCCAAAACAACGCTAAAACTCAAAATCACACCTCCAAACCCCCAAGAACCAAACTTAAGAACTCTAAGTTTTCTAGACTTCGCTAACAACGCGTCGAACCGATCTATACAACTCGGAATGACACTAGATTTTGCGGGCAAGTCATAATTAACATAACAGAACTATTCCCGGACTCAGAATTCCGTTCAGACCTCGATAACACAAAAATACATCCCAAACCAAAATAGGAACTTAAGGAACTTCTTATTTCAATATTGGGCGCCAATATGCCCCCGGGTCATCAGAAACCCAATTCGAACATATGCCCAGGTCCGGAATCATCACACGAAGCTACCGGAATCGTCGAAACTCGATTCCGAGGTTACCCAAAATATTAACCGAAGTCAAACTTGGCCTTAAAGGCCAACCCTTAAGGAACCAATTGTTCCTATTGCACTCTAAACACCTCCGAATCCCGGACCACTAGTCCCCACAAGTCATAAATCATAAAATACCGCTATGGAAAGTTTCATTTAGGGGAACGAGGTCCGATAAAGTAAAATGACCGGTCGGGTCGTTACATTCTCCACCTCTTAAACAAATGTTCGTCCTCAAACATGCCTAGAATCATACCTGAAGTGCTGAATAATTGTGGATATCTGCTCCGCATGTCTTCCTCGGACTCCTAGGTCACCTCCTCAACTGGTTGGCCCCTCCACTGGACCTTTACGACAGAAAATCTCTTGGACCTTAACTGGCGGTCCTACCTATCAATAATAGCAACTGGCTCCTCCCCGTAGCCCAACCTCTCATCCAACTGAATAGTGCACGTGAGAGAAGTCGGCGTGGTACCTCTGGAGCATGGATACATGAAAAGCTGGGTCAACTCCTAATAAATTAGGAGGCAAGGATAGCTCATAAGCAATCTCCCCAACTCTCCTCAACACCTCGAATGGACCTATAAACCTCGGGCTCAGCTTTCCCTTCTTCCCAAACCTCATAATACCCTTCATAGGCGAGACTTTCAACAGGACCCTATCTCCCTCCATAAATGATACATCACGCGCCCTCTGATCCGCGTAACTCTTCTGTCTGGACTGTGATATACGGAGCCTCTCCTGAATCAAATTCACTTTCTCCAAGGCATACCTCACTAGGTCGGTGCCATATAACTAGGCCTCGCCAGGCTCAAACCACCCGATAGGAGAACGACATCGCCGACCATACAAAACCTCAAATGGTGCCATCTTAATGCTGGACTGATAACTATTATTGTAAGCAAACTCGGCCAAAGGCAAGAACTTGTCCCACTGACCTCCGAAATCAATCACACTTGCCCTGAGCATGTCATCCAATATCTGAACTGTACGCTCCGACTGACCATTAGTCTGAGGATGAAATGCTGTGCTAAGGTCTATCTGGGTGCCCATCTCACTATGCAATTCTCTCAAGAAGTGAGAGGTGAACTGAGGACCTCGATCTGATATAATGGACAACAACATACCATGCAACCGAACTATCTCCCGAGTGTAGATCTGGGCTAACCTCTCCGAAGTATAAGTAGTAGCCACTGGAATGAAAAGCGTCGATTTGGTCAATCTATCCACAATGACCCAAATTGCGTCCACCTTCCGCGAAGTCCGAGGCAACCCAATCACGAAGTCCATAGCGATGCGCTTCCGCTTACGCTCAGGAATGGGCATCTACTAAAGTAGGCCTCATGGCCTCTGATGCTCATACTTCACCTGCTGGTAATTAAGACACCTAGCCACATACCCCACAATGTCCTTCATCCGCGTCCACCAGAAATGCTGATTCAAGTCACGATACATCTTCGTAGCACCAAGATGAATAGAATACCGAGAACTATGGGCCTCCTCTAGAATCCTCTCCCTCAAGCCATCAACATTAGGAACACATAAGCGGCCCTGAAGTCTCAGAACACCATCCTCGCCAATAGTAACCTCCTTGGCCCTACCTTGAACCGCTGTCTCCTGAAGCTCTACTAAGCACGGATCATAGAATTATCGGGCCTTAATCTCTCCCAATAATGAAGACTGAGAAACCACATGTGCTAAAAATCGATGAGGCTCTGAAAGATCTAATCTCACTAGGCGATTGGCCAAGGACTTAATGTCCAAGGCTATAGGTCTCTCCTCTTCTACAATATACGCCAAGCTACCCATACTCTCAGCCTTCCTTCTCAAAGAATCTGCCACCACATTTGCCTTGCCCGGGTGATAAAGAATGGTGATATCATAATCCTTCAACAACTCAAGCCATCTGCGCTGCCTCAAATTAAGATCCTTCTTCTTAAACAAGTGCTGCAAGCTACGGTGGTCTGGTGGTCTGTATAAACCTCATAGGACACTCTGTACAAATAGTGCCTCCAAATCTTAAGAGCATGAAAAATCGCCGCCAACTCCAAATTGTGTACAGGGTAATTCTTCTCATGAACCTTCAGCTGGCCTGAAACATAAGCAATAACTCTCCCCTCCTGCATCAATACACACCCCAAGCCAACGCGTGAAGCGTCGCAATATACCGTGTACATCCCAGAACCAGAAGGCAATACTAGAACTTGCACTGAGGTCAATGCTGTCTTGAGCTTCTAAAAGCTCTCTTAACACTCGTCAGACCATCGAAATAGGGCATTCTTCTGAGTCAATATACTCAATGGAGCTGCAATAGAAGAGAAACCCTCCACAAATCAGCGATAATAGCCTGCTAGGCCCCAAAAGCTCCTGATCTCTGTAGCTGAAGTAGGACGCGACCAACTCTGAACTGCCTCAATCTTTTGAGGATCAACCTTGATAACCTCTCCGGATACCACATGCGCCAATAATGTCACAGAATCCAACCAAAACTCACACTTGGAGAACTTAGCATATAGCTTCTGTTCTCGCAAGGTCTGGAGCACAACTCTCAAATGCTGCTCGTGCTCCCCCAAGCTACGTGAGTAAATCAAAATGTCATCAATGAAGACAATGACGAAAGAATCAATATACGGCCTGAACACCCTATTCATCAAGTCCATTAATGTTGCTGGTGCATTAGTCAAACTAAAGGACATTACTAGGAACTCATAATGGCCATATCTCGTACGAAAAGCAGTCTTCGGAACAACTGAAGCCCGAATCCTCAACTGATGATACCCTGAGCGCAAATCAATATTAGAAAACACCCGAGCACCCTGCAACTGGTCAAACAAATCATCGATGCGCGGCAAGGGATACTTGTTCTTAATGGTAACCTTGTTCAACTAGCGGTAATCAATACACATTCGCATAGACCCATCCTTCTCCTCCAGAAATAGAACTGGAGCACCCCATGACGATACACTCGGCCTGATGAACCCCTTAGCTAAAAACTCCTCAAGCTGCTCCTTCAACTCCTTCAACGCTTTTGGAGCCATACGGTACGGAGGAATGGATATACACTGGGTTTCTGGAGCTAAATCAATCCAGAAATCAATATCTCGGTCCGGAGCATGCCCGGAAGATCCGATGGAAATACATCAACAAACTCTCGAACAACTGGCACAGAATTAATCATCGAAGACTCGGCGGTGGTGTCCCGCACATAAGCAAAATAGGCTAGACAACCCTTCTCGACCATATGTCGAGACTTCAAGAATGAAATAACCTGGCTGGCTATGCTAACTGAAGAACCCCTCCACTCTAGCCTATGTGACTCAGGCATGGCTAAAGTAACTGTCTTGGCATGGCAATCAAGCACGACATGATAAGAAGATAGCTAATCCATGCCTAGAATAACCTCAAAATAAACCATGGCGAGCAATAAAAGGTCAACTCTGGTCTCGAACCCACAGAAAGTGATCATACAAGACCGATACACCCGGTCTACCACCACTGAGTCGCCCACAGGAGTGGACACATATATAGGAGATCCCAAAGACTCTCGAGAGACATCCAGAAAAGGAGCAAATAGGACTGAAACATATGAATAAGTGAATCCTGGATCAAATAATATTGAAGCCTCTCTACCACATACTGAGATAATACATGTGATCATGGCGTCTGAGGCTACTGCATCTGATCTAGACGGAATAGCATAAATCCTGGTTGGAGCACCTGAAGACTGTACCCCATCGGAGTGTACAGGAGCTGTCTGACCTCCCCCTGACTGGCCTTCACATCTAGGACGACCCCTGTCAGCCGGTCCTCCGCCTCTAGGTGGCCGGACTGCTTGTGCCAGACCCATGGATTGATAGCTCTGGTGCACGACCTTGCCCCGATACTGGGGACACTGCCTCCTCATATGACCTGGCTCTCTACACTCATAACAATGCCCAGGTGGCACAGTCTGTTGCCCCGAGGAAGATCCCTGAAGGGCCGGAGGGCAATGAGAGCCCTCAGGCATAGCACTAAAATAAGGATGGGAGGATCTTTAATGAATGAAATAACCACTGTGCGAACTCTGAATGGCTGGAGGACGGTAGAAACGCTCTGGCATGGCTCTGAAATGAGGCCTCACTGGAACACCTCGGAGAGGTGGTGGAGGTGCTGAGTAAAAAGGCCTGCTAGGTTGACCACTGCTATGCTGACCCCTGCCCCTAGCTGGGGCACCTCTGAAATCCCTTAAAAACCTAGCCCTCTTGTCCTGCTGACCCTTCTCCCTACTCCTCGACTGATAACCTCGATCCTATGAGAAATATCCACTACGAGCTGATAAGGGGTACCCATCTCCACCTCTCGAGCCATGGTGGATCTAATACCTGGATGCAACCCTGCTACAAACCTCCGAACTCTCACAGCATCGGTGGGCAATATCATAAGAGCATGGCATGACAACTCTGAAAATCTGGCCTCATAATCTGTCACGGACATCTGCCCCTACTCTAACCGCTCAAACTAACCCCGCAGCTCTTCCCTCTCAGAGGATGGAATATATCTATCCAAGAACATTTGTCTGAACGTCTCCCAAGTGGAAGTAGGAGAATCGGATGGCCTGCTGAGAAAAAAAGACTGCCACCACCTACAAGCTTTTCCGTCTAACTGGAATGCAGTGAAGTCCACTCCATGGGACGCTAGGATCCCCATGTTGTGCAGTCTATCCCTGCACCTATCAATGAAGTCCTGGGCATCCTCACCTTACTCACCCTCGAAGACTGGAGGGCGCAAGTGAATCCATCTATCTAACATCTTATATGGTCACTATCCGCAGCTTGTCTGGGCTCCAGTGCTGCCGCTACAGGTTGGGTACCACCCACGGGCAGTGTACCCGGGGTGTGATGTAATGCTGCTGTCGGTCCTGCGGCCTGGGCAGTAGGGGTCTGGGCTCCCCCTCCTGCCTGTGAAGTGGCAGGATCTGCTGGAAATAAACCAGCCTGGGACATGGTGTCCATAAATCTCATCATATGGCCCATGACTGCCTGGAAGCCTGGCGTTGTCATAAAGTCTACGGGTGCAGGATCTGCTGGAGGCACCTCATCCTGCTCCTCTAATATAGGGTCCTCTGGTGGCGGGACCAGTATAGCTCTGGGACGCCCTTGTCCCCTACCACGGGCCGATGCCCTCCCTCGGCCTTGGACGGCGGGGGTAGTGGCCCTCCCCAGGTCCGAAACATCAGATGCACGCGTCCTCACCATCTATGAGAGAATCGAAGAATGAGTTTAATAAATCATAGGCTACAAGATAGAGTAAGAACAAATAGAGGTTTCCTAACACCCTGTAGCCTCCTGAAGATAAGTACAAACGTCTCCGTACCGATCCGCAAGACTCTACTGGGTTCGCCCGTGACTCGTGAGACTTATGTGAACCTAGGGCTCTGATACCATGTTGTCACGACCCAAAATCCCACACGGGTCATGATGGAGCCCAACACCGGGGTCAGGCAAGCCAACAGTTGTTTATTAGTCAGATTTTCCTTATTAACATACCAACCCCACATATTTCCCAAAGTTTTACACTCAGCTTATTTAAATAAAAGCGAAAGCATTTACCAATTTAAATAGATACAACCAAAATGATCGTGATCCAATATATATATATATACAGTCCCAAAATAGAATCTACTAAGTGCGTGCCAGGAACTAGTGTCACAAGTCAATAGGCGATCTAGTAGAATATACAAAAGATAATACAAGATGTACTGCTGTCTGAAAGGATATATACATGAATAAACAAAAGATAACTCCATATCACAGCTGGGAATTGTCAAGGGAGGCAGCTCACCGTGGAGTCAGGTCCAGAATATGTCAAGCTCCGGTCGGATAACCAGAAACACTAGCTCCATAACCTATACATTTAAGTACAGAAGTGCAACATGAGTACATAAATTTATATGGACCTAATGAGTATCCCGCCTAACCTCGAAGAGGTAGTGACGAGAGGTCGACATGACCCTCACTAAGGTCCAACAGTATAATTTAATAGAATGTAAATAAAACAGTAGGCATGTAAGGACAATGAAGCAACAAGTATATACGTAAGATACTGAAATCCAGGAAAAATGCTGGGGATAAATAAAACAATTACCAATTCACTCATTCCCAAATATCTGTCAAATCAATTGCATGAAATTTAATAACAATTAAATCATACGCATGCAGGGTAAGGACAACCAGCCGGAGTCATAAGATAGTCACGCTCGTGCACTGCCGAGGATCGAACGGCCCGTACCAAAAGTGCACCTCTCAACCTCTCTATGCACTGCTGAAGGATCGATTGGCCCGTCCTAAAAGTGCATCTCTCAACCTCTCTACGCTCTGCCGAAGGATCGATCGGCCCGTCCCAAAAGTGCATCTCTCAATCTCTCTATGCACTGCCGAAGGATCGATCGGCCCGTCCCAAAAGTGCATCTCTCAATCTCTCTATGCACTGTCGAGGATTGATCGGCCCGTCCCAAAAGTGCGCCTCTCATAAGAGTGGGGAGAAATCACACTCCGCTCACAGAATACAAATTGCGAGGCGGTCACATGTACATACATTATTCCTTTTTAAAAAGAGAATATCTTTCCATGATCAATTGCTTACAAGTTTTCTCAAATTTCATAACTTTGGGGATGTAAGCAATATGAATTGTAAATTCAGCACACATATCAATCATATCAAGGAAAACACAAGGAATGATGTGGGCGTAACTACCCAGACATAATAGTAATAGTCGCTACATACGGACTCTCGTCACTTTGTACGTACATAGCCCCCACAATTATCACATATAGCATTTAAATCATCTAGGGGGACAATTCCCCCTTACAAGGTTAGAAAGGAGACTCACCTCGTGTTGAAACTACCCCGCGGACCAAGGATGCGCTCGAATCTCCGGACTCTACACCCGAGGACTCGCAACGAGCCAAATACGATATAATGATATCAATGCATGCTAAAAATAGGGAAATTATCCTAATTTTTCAATAATTCCACATTCTTGAGAAATTCCCAAAACCCAACCCCAGACCCGCACGCTCGGATTCCAATAATTCTCGAAGGGAACACTCACCCAAAGCCTAAGGATCATTAATATATAATTCTTACTAGATTTCATAGCAAATGCACGGTTAAATTCTCAAATTATCACAAGCTCTAGGTTATTACCCAATTCTTGATTTTTCACCAATTTATGTAGATAATTAAATTACAAATCCATGCATGAAGCTAATATTTGAGTAAACTTTACTTAGCTTAGATGACCAGGTCGTTAGCCCCTTAACAATGGAGGAAATCGCCCCAAGGAAGAAGAAGAAATGAGAAAAAGTGTGAACCGTGTATCAAAATACACTGTCTGGACAGTGTTTTCGCACCTGCAGCTCGAGGACCGCACCTGCGAGAAAACTCTCGCACCTGTGGAGATGGACTGGGGAGCCTGGGCCCGCACCTGCGGCTCCGCTCTTGTGGAATTTTGTCCGCACCTGCGATAATTGGCCAGACCATCGGGGGTCGCACCTGTGATGCTGGGGACCGCAGGAGCGGTCTCGCACCTGCGACTGGGCAACCGCACCTGTGGTCACACCAGAACAGGTGCACCAACGGCTATTTTAGCTAGCTTTTAGCCTCGTTAGGTGCCTAGGAGGCACTTGGGCCCACCCGAGCCCTAGTCCAAATATACCAACGAGTCCCAAATCATAATACGGACTAGCTCGAGTCGGAACACCCAAAACAACGCTAAAACTCAAAATCACACCTCCAAACCCCCAATAACCAAACTTAAGAACTTTAAGTTTTCTAGACATCGCTAACAAGCGCCGAAATGACCTATACAACTCGGAATGACACCAAATTTTACGGGAAAGTCATAATTAACATAACAGAACTATTCCCTATCTCGAAATTCCGTTCAGACCTCGATAACACAAAAACATGTCCCAAACCAAAATATGAACTTAAGGAACTTCTTATTTCAACATTGGGCGCCGAAATGCCCCCGGGTCATCAGAAACCCAATCCGAACATACACCCAGGTCTGGAATCATCACACGAAGCTACCGGAACTGTCGAAACTCGATTCTGAGGTCGTTTACCCAAAATGTTGACCGAAGTCAAATTTGGCGTTAAAGGCTAACCTTAAGGAACCAATTGTTCCTATTGCACTCTAAACACCTCCGAATCCCGGACCACCAGTCCCCGCAAGTCATAAATCATAAAATGCCGCTATGGGAAGTTTTATTTAGGGGAATATGGTCCGATAACGCAAAACGACCGGTTGGGTTGTTACATATTACCCCGCTATAAGTTATAGTAATAGAAGATATTAAATCTTTCCTTTATTTATAGTATCCATATAACCAACCGCTTTTACGAATATATTAGAAAATAAATAATTTTCTTTGAGACTTACTACGATATAATACCTTATTGATAATCAATTTTATTTCCTCAAAATGGTATAGTTGGCTCTTCTAGAGCTTTCAATTAATTTTGTACTAAAAAAAATTTTCATCAACATCCATATGGTGAATATATCTTTCAAGGAGAAAGTCTTATCATTATGGTTGTCGTGCCCCCTTTTTCTTCTCCTTTCGGATTAGTCAGGGTTTTTGACATTATTGGGACAACTTATTTCTTTTTGGGAGAAGGGATGTGAAGGACTTGAAGAGTCTCCACCTAACAAATTAAGGTGTATTAGGACACCTATTAAGGGTAACAATAATACTAATTGAATAACCAGAGATTGGGTAAGGGCTTGAAATTACTCCGAGGGAAAGGTGTTAGGCACACCTCCAAGTCCACAACTGTGATAATCATATGTGAGACTATGCTATACCTTTTCATGAATCAGTAGTTTAAACTAGGCGTGGTTAAGCAAATGCAAACAGAGTGCCTAATACATGATGTCTAAATGCACAGAAATGACAGTTTTATGTCAATGATCCTTAAATTAACAGAATTCCTAAGGCATAACTTCTAAATGCACAAAAGAGTTACAGAATGATTGAAACATGATTTTTTTGAATGCACAAGAGTAACAACTTTTATGTTAACGTTGTTTATCGTCCTAGGAGCAGGATTTCTAAGTGATAAACATAAAGCATGGATGAGATGCTGAAACAATAGACATGATATCCAAGGAACATGATATCTAGTGCATGTTTGGCATGATTTGAATGAATATGTTGGTCCTAAAACATGGATTCTAATGAAGATAGAAATAATGTAAAGCTTAAAACATTCTTTCTACCCAATGATATTAACAGAACTATATAGCTACCCTCCCTATTTCACTAGCCATCCTTAATATCTGTTTACAATAATTATTACAAACCAATAGCTGAATGAATTACATAAATAGATAGAAAAGAAGAAGTTAAACTATAGGGAGCCTGAAGCAGGCCCAAATGTACCCTGATGATACCAGATGTTCATAACCTGAACTGTCAGAGTTTCATAGCCTTTCTCATGTCCGAGTGTGTCAGAGTTCCCTAAGGACCTCAAGGATCTCAGGCAGTGCTCACACCAAGATTTCATAAACAGAACTGAGTAAGTGCAGTGTAGAAGAGCCAGCCCCAGTGCATCAGATTTTAGAAGGATCTCACAGGAATCCCAAGGCAGTCACACACTGGAGGGGCAGAACCTAAGGACCTAAGAGTAGAGTGAGAGTGCTTGACATAGTTTTGAAAAGGTTTTGATATGAAAACAGTATTGAAAAAGAACTCAGTAGAGTGAAGAAGTTTTACGAAAATAGAGGGGTTGATTAACATTAAAATAGTAAAACAAGAACAGTGTCAACCAAACAAACAACATATCATCCATAGAGCAAGCAGATTCCACATTGCTCAACAACAGACTTTCACACAGAGAACTCGGGAACTGGGGACACATAGGGCATGTACAGTGAACACATAACAGGCAGAAACATAGAGGTTTTGTAGGGCTTTATGGGACTAAGGGATAGCTAATGGTACCAACACAGTATGAATTCTAGAACAAACAGTTGAGGATAGAGTTAAACATAGAATCAGACAACTTAAGGTAACAAAATTGCTTTGCAAAGAAAGATTCATACTATAAACTAGACAAACATAACTAGAGCAGAGTAAGGCTAGGACATGCTATAAAGGGATTAAACAAGTTCATAAACATACTGATCCTAAAGTTGAATTAGGACAGAACTAATATGTTGAGTGAAGCAATAATGTAAACAGGTTAATTACATGTTGAAAAGATGAACAATAGATAGAAGTAGACTGATGATTAGTAAACTAAGTAGTAAGTAAACACATTGAGTTTGGAACTTGGATTTAAATTAGAACACACCAGCTAAAGAGAGCAGATACTAAGTATAGGGCAGTAGAGGGCAATAATTAGCCTTGGCTTGCAGCCGGTTAATTCAATTGAAGCAGCAAGTAACAAGAAATAGCAGAAAGTTTTAAGTGTGAGAGACAGTTTTTGAACCAGTGAGTTTTTGAACCAGTCACTCGCTTCGGGCTCAAGCTTAAAAAATCAGAAAGTTCTTATGGAAAACAGTAAAATAACTCAGAATACTCTTAGATCTGTTACAGATCTAACGAGTTAAGATATATAAAATAGGGATTCAGAGAAGAATAACTCAGAGGTAGAGAGATTCCGGCTTAGAAACCATAGATCAAGCCGGAAAAAGAAAAATCTTACCCAATCGAGCCATGGCGGCCTGAGAATGGTAAGCACGGACTCATGGGAGGGAAGTGAACGGCCATTGGTCCCTTGAGGACCTCGAGACAGCAAGAAATCGGGCATGGGAGGAGCCATAGAGGCTAGGGGTGGTAGAGAACCACCATTGTTACCGGTGAGGGCAGCCGGCGAGGGGAAACTAGGGTTAGGGCAGAGGGGGCTTGAGAGACAATAGGAGGGTGTGACGGCGGAGAGAATTAGAGAATGAGGGAAATGAGGGTAGGTCGTTTAGGTTAATTAAGGTAAGATTAAATCCGTGTCGTTGATCAAAATTGATCAACGACCAAGATCTAACCAGCATTGGGTCGGGTAGTGTTTAGGTTTTGGGTTGGTTTAATTAAGGTATTTGGGCTGATTTTAATATGTTGTAATTTAATTAAAAATGGGCTATTTGTTAAATACCAAGATGACTTAGTTAAAATAATTTCTAATTATAAAAATGAATTATATGCATAGAGATAATTTTAAAATGATTATTTGGTATTTATAAATATAAAGGACCAATTTCTGGTAAGAAATGATACAAAATTATATGCATGGGTTATAATAGGACCATAAATAATAAATTAAATCAATAAATATTTTTTTGAAATCATTTGTGATGAAATTTTATAATTATTTATTGGACATAAAATATTGGACAAATTAATAAAAAATATAGAAAAATTATGGAAAAATATCAATTGCTACTAATGCATGATTTTGAAGGTATGTATGCAATTAAAAAAATATTTTGGGAAAATTAGGTATCAACAGCTGCCCCTCTTTACCCGGAAAGGATGAAAGAGTTGTCGGGTAAAGATATGATGGCCAATTATGACCGAGCAAAATGGTTAGAGAATTTTAGGCCGCACCCTGGATTCTGAGCTGCCTACATACCCCTGGTTTTACAGGAATCGGGCCGTATGTAGTTCCGAATTCATCGACGAAGTATACCGGTGAAGTCATTACAAGAATGGACGCAATATCTAGAGATGGGCGAATGAATGGTTCACGGGAGAGGTTAGGTTGATATGGTTGGGAGAACTGGAGCGGGATCGCTCCTGCTGGGATAGCCGTTGCTCGCCGGGTTACCTGCAAATAAGAATACTACAAGCATATATTGTGCATAAATTTAACATGATGCAGGTTCTCTGTGGGACTATGAAAGTTGTCTTCGGACGGTTAGGGATGACGTCCTTAGACCATGATGTCATGGGACATGAATTGTTTGATGAGAGATTCGCAGGACATGAAATGATGTTCTCGGGCCATGAAGATGGTGCCTCCGAACTATGACGCCTTTGAATAATGATATGTGAATTGAGAGAGATCCTCAACCCATGACATGGTGTCTTCTGGCTATGAGGATGATGCCATTAGACTATGACGCCTTTGGATAAGTTGGCGATATTTCAGCCCATGAGATGCAATAATATGATTTCAACAAGACAAGGCTTAGTCTTGCGAATTGGAGGGCAGAGCTTAGCTCGAAAGAGGAGCGAAGTAAATAAGGCTTGAGACAACGCTTAGTCTCGGTGAAAAAGTAAATTGGAGGCAGATCCTAGCCTCATGAAAGTATGGAGACAGAGCTTAGTCTCATGCAAATGAAGGCAGAGATTAGCCTTATGCAGGGGAAGGCAGAGATTAGCCTTATGTAAAGGGAAGGCAGAGATCAGCCTTATGTAGATGGAGGTAGAGCTTAACCTCATGCAAGATGGAGGCGGCGATTAGCCTTATGCAAAAGAGTAAATATAAAATAATAGTAGAATTTCTTAGCTGGTAGCAGATTTCGATATTGCGGTTGTTGTGAGAATTTTGAATACGGAGCATGTTCGTTCTTCATGCTGATAACAAATTTCGGCAATTACAGCTATTTGAGAATTGTGACTTTGAAGCGTGTTTATCCTTTGTTCCTAGATCCAAAGAAAAATCGTGAGTTCTGTAGATGGGGAAGATCAGTTCGTATCCCTGCTGGCTTTGCTTGACTCATTCTGCGTGGTCTGATGATCCTGTTCAAGTTATCGGGGTAGAATTTGCTAAACAGAGCTATTTTGAAAGCAAGCATGTATGATTTTGCAAAGACATAGTATGAAATATATTTTAAGAAATCAGATGAACCAACGACCGTGACACGGTTCAAGACATTACAACCTCTCATGTTACAAAATTTTAAGGGTCCTCCTCAAAATTCTGCCCCAAGTAGATGGGTTGACGTTTCTGACTGTTGCGCATGCTGTAGTCGGCTGAACTTGCTCCCCCTCAAAATTGTGCACGAGTTTCCAATTGCGGGGGGAGGGGGGAGG
>ML387740.1:0-25683 GCA_005239525.1 Nicotiana knightiana | reverse complement strand
GAGTGGAATGAGATTTTTATTGAATTGGGACCGAACCCATAGGGCTGCCTATGTATCCCCTCTTAAACGGGAATCAGGTCGGGTGTAGTTCAGTTTACATCATTTAAGAAGAGCATAAATAATTACACATAATAGCTCTTTACTGCATCTGAATTGATTGGTTTTGGCGAGACCTCTCCGTCCATTTCTGAAAGTATGAGAGCTCCTCCCGTCAACACTCGATGAACCATATACGGGCCTTGCCAGTTGGGAGAGAATTTCTCTTTGGCCTCATCTTGATGCAGATAGATCTTCTTTAACACCAGCTGCCCCGGTGTGAACTGTCTTGGCTTGACTCTTTTGTTGAAGGCTTTGTCATTCTGCTTTGGTAAAGTTGTCCGTGACATATTGCATTCATCCTCTTCTCATCTATGAGGGCTAGCTGCTCATAACGACTTCTTATCCATTCAGCATCGCTGAGCTCAGCTTCTTGTATGATTCTTAAGGAAGGAATTTCCACTTCGGCGGGAATAACAACTTCCGTACCATAAACCAGCAAGTAAGGAGTTGCCCCAGTTGATGTACGGACTGTGGTGCGGTATCCCAATAAGGAAAATGATAGCTTTTCGTGCCACTGTTTGTGTCTTTCTATCATATTTCTCAATATCTTCTTGATGTTCTTGTTGGCGGCGTATACAATTCCATTCATCTGAGGTCTATAGGCTGTAGAATTCCTATGCTTGATTTTGAAAGTCTCACACATGGCTTTCATTAGATCACTATTTAGATTGGATCTGTTGTCGGTGATGATTGATTCTGGAACTCCAAACCAACAAACAATATGGTCACGAACGAAGTCTACCACGACTTTGTTAGTCATTGCTTTGTAAGATGCTACTTCGACCTATTTGGTGAAATAATCTATAGCTACTAAGATGAACCTGTGTCTATTTGAGGCTGTAGGCTCGATCGGTCCAATGACGTCCATCCCCCAGCGATGAATGGCCAAGGAGAGCTTGTTGCATCGAGCCCATTTGGGGGTACCTTTATCATATCTGCATGTACCTGACATCGGTATCATTTCCGGACATACTGGATGCAGTCCGTTTCCATGGTCATCCAGAAGTAACCGGCTCTGAGTATCTTTTTTGCCAAGACAAAACCATTCATATGCGGGCCGCAAGTCCCGACATGTATCTCTTCAAGTAGTCTAGAGGATTCCTTTGCATCGACACATCTCAATAATCCCAAATCGGGAGTTCTCCTGTACACGGTTCCTCCGCTGTGAAAGAAACTGTTGGACAATCTCCGAAGGGTGCGTTTCCGAGTATGGTTTGCAAGCTCTGGGTATTCTCCCTTTGACAGATACTACTTGATATCGTGGAACCATGGTTTTCCGTCCGCTTCTTCTTTAACATGGGCACAATATGTCAACTGGCTATGGATCTTTACTCGAATAGGGTCAATGAAGTTCTTATCTAGATGCTGTATCATGGATGATAGAGTGGCCAGTGCATCGACAAACTCATTCTGAATTCTAGGGACGTGCCAAAATTTTGTCTTTGTGAACCTCTTTCTCAATTCCTGCATGTGGTGCAGATACGACAGTATCTTGGAATTCTTGGTAGCCTATTCTCCTTGTACTTGGTGTATTAGCAGGTTTGAATCACCAATTACTAGCAGCTCTTGAATATTCATGTCAATGGACATGTTGAGCCCTAGGATATAGGCTTCATACTCTGCCATATTGTTGGTGCAGGGGAATCTGAGTTTAGCAGATATCGGATAATTTTGTCTAGTTTCCAACACCAAAACTACTCCAATACCAACCCCTTTGAAATTGGCTGCTCCGTCGAAGAACATTCTCCAACCATCATAGGATTCAACAATGTCTTCTCTTATGAATAATATTTCTTCATCGGGAAAATATGTTTTCAGAGGTTCGTATTCTCCTCCCATAGGGTTCTCGGCAAGATGATCTGCCAATGCTTGTCCCTTGACCGCTTTCTGAGTCACATACACGATGTCAAATTCACTTAGTAGGATTTGCCACTTAGCCAGCTTGCCAGTGGGCATGGGCTTCTGAAAGATATACTCCAAGGGATCCATCCTTGATATGAGATATGTCATGTAGGCACAGAAGTAGTGCCTTAAATTCTGGGCTACCCAGTTTAGAGCACAGTAGGTACGCTCCAGTAGAGAATATCGTGCCTCATATGGAGTGAACTTCTTACTCATATAATAGATAGCATGTTCCTTTCTTCCTGTCTCGTCGTGGTGCCTCAGAATGAAATCAAAAGCTCCATCTAATACCACAAGGTAGAGTAGCAAGGGTCTACCTGGCTCTGGCGGGACCAAAATTGCTGGTGTTGACAAGTATTTCTTGATTCTATTGAAAGCTTTTTGACAATCCTCGGTCCATTTGGTAGCAACATCCTTCTTTAACATCTTGAAGATCGTTCACATATGACCATGGACTAAGCTATGAACTGACTGATGTAGTTAAGGCGACCCAGGAAACTCATCACATATTTCTTGTTCTTTGGCAGTGGTAACTCTTGGATGGCTTTGACTTTTGACGGATCCAGTTCTATTACTAGGCGGCTGATGATGAACCCAAGCAATTTTCCGGCAGGAACCCCGAATGCACACTTCG
Source organism: Nicotiana knightiana (assembly GCA_005239525.1). Classification (NCBI taxonomy): domain Eukaryota; kingdom Viridiplantae; phylum Streptophyta; class Magnoliopsida; order Solanales; family Solanaceae; genus Nicotiana; species Nicotiana knightiana. Next base: position 23,048 of record ML387740.1, on the reverse strand, counting down.
CGGGGTTTAATTTCAGGTTGTATTTCCCAACCTGTTGAAGAACTTCCTCAGGCCTGCTATATGGTCGGTGGCTTTCTTGGACTTGATAATGACGCCGTCCACATATACCTCGATATCTTTATGTATCATGTCATGGAAGATAGTGGTCATAGCTCTCATATAAGTGGCCCTAACATTCTTTAAGTCGAATGGCATCATCTTATAACAGTAGACTCCCCACGACATTATGAAAGCCGTTTTCTCAGCATCTTCTTCATCCATCCAAATCTGATGGTATCCGGCAAAACAATCCACGACCGACTAAAGTTCATGCCTTGCACAATTGTCAATCAGGATGTGTATGTTTGGAAGGGGGAAATCATCCTTTGGACTGACCCGGTTGAGATCCCGGTAGTCGACACAAACCCTAACTTTTTCGTCTTTCTTGGGCACTGGCACGATGTTGGCTAACCATGTTGGATATTCAACTACCCTGAGGACCTTGGTGTTGATTTGCTTGGTAACTTCCTCTTTGATTTTCAGACTCATATCAGGCTTGAACTTTCTGAGCTTCTGTTTTACCGGCGGGCACATTGGATTGGTCGGCAACTTGTGAGCCACAATGGATGTACTTAGACCAGTCATGTCGTCGTACGACCATGCAAATGTGTCTTCATACTCTTTCAAGAAGTGGGTGTATTCCTCTTTCTCTGATGGTGACAAATGGATGCTGATGCGAGTTTCTTTGACAGTCTCCGAATCTCCCAGGTTGACTACCTCAGTTTTTTCCAGGTTGGACTTAGGTCTGTTCTTGAAATCCTCAACTTCTCTGACAATTTCATCGGGTATGACATCCTCTTCTTCTGAATCACTATCCTTTTGTTGTGTTGTCTCATTGCATGTCACAGTCGTCGGTAATAGTAATGTTGTATAGATAAAAGTAATGAGAGAAAAACGATAATAAATAAATACTGATTAGTTGAGACGTAAAAGCGATTTTGATAATTTAAACAAACAATTTGGAACATCGGGATTTTATTGGAAAACAAAAAATGCGAAATGGAAATCATTAGAAAAAATGAAGTAAATAACACTGTTCAGCCTTGCTACCCTGGGATTCGTCAGGTCCTGGATGGTCTGACGGTCCAATTCTTGAGGAATGATCCCTTGCTCACATCTTAGATGGTAGGGCCTTCCTCTTCCTCTTTCTCAACAATAACACAACATTCCATGTCTTCATCTTACAGGAATAGATTCTTCAAAGCTGCTAGAGTTTCTTTTTCTTCTGACCCCCATATGATATCAGCTTGCTGGAAAGTTTGCTCCAAATGTGGTATAGGCTGTTCTAATGGATAGTAGGGATCGCGCCATAGTGGCGACCAGTCTTCGTACTCTTGCAAAGTGTATTTGTATCCCATCCCAAAAGTGGTGCCATGGTGCTTCAGTTGTATCAGTTTGGAAATCCCCTAAAGATTCTTACCGAGCCCTTTGCCAGGCTCGTACCCACTCTAGTTCAATATTCTTTCGATCTTACTATCCTACCACTTATCCATGTCTATTTCGTTGACCCGCTCGATGTGGTCATAGGTTTCTCCACCCAACCTTCTTCTACCTTCAACCATCGGGATGGTCTGGCGACTATAGATAGGGTTGCTTCCATCTCCATGGATGATTACTTCCTGGTGGTTCTATTCAAATTTCACAGCCTGATGCAATGTTGACGCCACAGGCCCAACGTCATGTATCCATGGCAGTCCCAATAATAGGTTATATGACGCAGATACATCTATCACCTGAAACTCAACCTCGAACCATGTAGGTCCCGTCTGTAGGCAAGGACTGATTTCTCCAATGGTGAACCTCTGAGAACCGTCGAAAGCCTTCACATTCATGGACTCTTCTCTTGTCTCGTGCAATCCTTTGCCCAATCTTTTGATTGTTGTCAATGCACAACTATTGAGGCTGGATCCTCCATCGATTAGATCCCTGGTAATCAAATAATCTTCACATTGCACAGTGATGTGCAACGCCTTGTTGTGACTTAGCCCTTCAGGTGGCAGCTCGTCCTCGTGGAAAGTGATCTTGTGACTTTCTATCACCTGTCCTACCATGTTGGCAATTTCTCCACTAGTGATGTTATTAGGCACATATGTTTCGTTCAACACTCTCATCAAAGCATTCCTGTGCGCTTCCGAGTTCTGCAACAATGACAGGATGGATATTTGGGCTGGAGTCTTGTTCAGCTGATCTATGGCTGAATAGTCTTTGGCTTGCACTTTTCTCCAAAGATCATCTGGACCTGTTTCAATGATGGGTGGCCTGTTGGAAGCATGTTTGCCAAACTCTACCAAGTGTTCAGGTGTATAGACCCTGCCGGTCCTGGTCATCCCCTGTGCGGAAACAACATCTTCCATCTTGACCTTACCTTTCCTTCTTCCTTCAGCCACATAGTCCCAAGGTACAACATTAGTGTTGAAAAGCGGCGGGGTTGACATTGTCACTGTAATTGGTGCGGCTATCTTCATTTCAAATGGGACAGGTGTCGTGGCAGGTGGCATTACCTCAACCTCAAATGGCACAGGTGCATCCGCAGGTGGTGCCACTTCAAACTTGAATGGGACTGACGCAGCTACCTTAACATCTCTTGATGGCTGAATCTGGACTATGATGGGATTAAATGTGACCGCTGGCTTCTTTGGGTCATCACTTTCTTTGATCAATCTTATCAACCCCTCTGGGTCCCATTCTTCCTCTATCTCTATCATGTTGATGCCTCCACCCCTATGGTCTGGGAGCGGATTATTGCGGACATTGAGAGTAGCTTACTTTTCTTGGATGACCTTATTATCAATCAAAGACTGGATTTTATTCTTCAGTGAACGACATTCATCAATTGTATGCCCCTTCATGCCAGAATGGTATGAACATGTTTTATTTTGGTTGACCCATTGGGATGAATTTTTAGGGGTTGCAACAGGGATATGAGTAACATAACCAACAACTTTTAATATTTCGTACAGCTGGTCAATAGGTTCGGCAATGGAAGTATATTGCTTGGGTGGCGTGCGATTAAAATTGGGTCGAGGTCTTGGAAAATTTTTTGTGAGCAGGGGGTGACTGGAAGTGAGAGGGTTGAGAGTTGTATGTATGATAAATGGTGGCTGGTTGGGAATATCTAGGATATGTGGGTTGATAAGCAGGTGGGGGTGATGGTTGATAAGCAGGTGGGGGTGATGGTTGATAAGCAGGTGGAGGTGCTGGCTGATATGTAGGTGGGGGTGCTTGGTATGTGAGTTGGGAATTTTGGTATACCAACGGGGATTTGGGTCCCTGTGCAACCATTATCGTCCATGTATCTTTCTTCTTGGATATACCACCAGACTGCAAGGCTTTGTTGGTGGCTTGTAGTCCTTTGAAATTAGTAACCATTCCGCTCTTAATCCCTTCTTCAATTCTCTCTCCTAGCTTGATGATGTCAGAGAATTTGTGGTTTTCAACTACCATCAGCCTCTCATAATACTGCGGGTCCTGTGCCCGGACGAAGAATTTTTTCATTTTTGCTTATCTAGGGTAGGCCTGACCTTGGCTGCTTCAGATCTTCAGTGAGTGGCATACTCGCGAAAAGTTTCGGTGGGCTTCTTCTTGAGGTTTTGGATATAAAATACGTCTGGAGCATTCTCCGTGTTGAACCTGAACCGATCCATGAAATCTGAGGCCATTCCTACCCAATTGGACCACTTCTTAGGGTCTTGACTGATGTATCAAGAAAAAGCATCTCCGAGCGAGGCTTCTCATGAACAATTTCATGCCAATCTTCTCGTCTCTTCCTACTCCAACTAATTTATCACAATAGGTTCTCAAATGGACCCTGGAATCACCTATACCGTCGAACATCTCGAACTTAGGAGATTTTTAACCCTATGGTAGTTCAACATCAGGCTGTATGCAGAGATCTTCATAGTTCAATCCCTCAACTTTTTTACTTCCTTCGACGTCCTGGAATCGGTTAGTCAGTCTTTTGAGTTCTTCGGCCAATTACTTAATGAACATATGCTTCTCAATTGATTCAGGTGTGAAAGAAATAGGTTAGGTAGAGTGAGGTAGAGTCTCCACGTATATGGGGTTGTTATGATGGCCTGACGCCTGAGCATAGAGGTGGTCATTTGTGGAGTTTTGTGGTTCAGGGATGATCAGTGGGGTGTTTCTCAGAGTGTGGCAAGTGTTGCATTATGGGGTATTTTGAGGAGGTATGGGGTTTTGGGTGTTCAGATGATTGACATCTGGAACACTAAGTGAGAAGGATAGATTCTCCAAGTTTTGCACATGTTCAAGCTCCCCTTGGAGTTTCAACAACCTTTGCTCGAGTTATAACATAGCATCATTCTGAACCTGAGTACCTTGATTGTCAGGAGCTTCTGTTCGTTCAGCTGTCATTGTGTTTTCCTTTCTGATATTTCTCAAATCTTCCATTTTGCCTTTCCTTTTGCCTTTAGGTGGACTAGGAGGAGGAGAAGGTGGAGGGCCCCTGGATCTTGTGTGATATGATTATGATGCCAGAATGAACCAACCTTTGGGGAGGGGAATAATCAAAAGAAAGAAAGCAAAAACAAAAGGTAGCCAAGTTAGTGAAGATCATGAGAAAGTATTGTAGTATTTAAACACACATTGCGGGAATATAAAAACGTGTCCTAATTTGGGAGCCTCGTTGTGCCCGAGGTAGGCCTAGCGACAAGTTGATTTGGAGAGCTTAGATGCCAATAATTGCCTCATTTAACTAATGTAAAAGTAGATAGATCAAAAACAACACTAAATAAGATAAGTCACTAATGGCACTTGGCCTTATTAAATTTGAAAAGGCAGGTAAATCTAATCTACTTGGTCCTAGAAGGACCTTCCCCAGGATTGATCTTCTTAGGTATTCTTTGGACCATGCCGAACCTGGGGACTTCGTGCCTCATTTTCTGCAAAATAGATAAGGTTAGACCCTTTCCCCCTCCGATTCAACTACTGATACATCAGTGATTAGCATAGTGGCACTTAGCTATCCAAATCAATGCACAGATCGTGGTTGCGTCCGTTGGGATTATGGAAACCCCAGTGGACTTTTGGACAAGGCTTTTCCTAAAGGTTATTGTGTGGAAAACATATTAACGGGTTGACCATGATGCATGTACAGTTATAATCAGAGTAAGGTTACTATGGGGGTCGATACTAGTACCCTCAAGCGGACAACTTGAGGGGGAAAGACACGGAACCGTCGACTGCACCACTGATCGACTAGTTTTACCGCAAATAAGCCTGTCCAAATTTAGGGGGTAATATAAAATGGAAGAGCGCAACCACTCATCAAGTATTTCTATAGGATTTGTATAGGCATGAGTGGAATATGATGTTGATCCTGATTATGCAACAATAAAATAAGTAATAAAAGCATGTTTTCATGTATTTGCACGTTATGAAAGCGGTAAATACAACAGTTATGATTGAAAAGTAGTTACAAAGGAAAACAAAAGGAAACATGTCAGTTTCATTTAAAAGAATAAATACTTGGGAAATTAAACAATTAATTGCACATAAAGGGGAAAGGGAAAGGGTGCAGATATTTGACAAAACCAGGCATACTTAGACGAATTCACAAAAAATGGTTTGTAATGGTAAAAGCCTAGAATCCCTTGCAGAGTAGCCATTCTGTCGCGCTCCCTTTTTCCTCTCCTTTCAGATTAGTCAGGGTTTTTGACATTATTGGGACAACTCATTTCTTTTTGGGAGAAGGGATGTGAAGGACTTGAAGAGTCTCCACCTAACTAATTAAGGTGCGTTAGGGAACCTATTAAGGGTCACAATAATACTAATTGAGTAACCAGAGATTGTGTAAGGGCTTGAAATTACTCTGAAGGGAAGGTGTTAGGCACCCCTCAAAGTCCACAACTCTGGTTGCCGGACAAACAAACTTTGTGAATTTAAGCAAGTAGAAAATAAGCAGTCAAAGTATACACATGGAAACAAGTAATGGTTTTGAAAAGATTCGCAGTCTAAGCACACATATGTAGGGGATACGGGAGTCCTAAGTTATTTATCCTATAGGATCAAATCAATACAATGCCTGGTAATCACTCCTCAGTGAGGGGCTACACGTGGCATTAACGCACCGGTCATCATATCCATATCTACCCTTTACCCCACCCTTTAACGATTATTAAGCGAGTTTATTTAGCGATCTCTATGCATGTTGTTACCCGTCCCTTCCTTGTGGTCCTGGAGGAATTTAGGACCTCTAGATATAGATAGNTTGTTTATCCTATAGGATCACATCAATGCAATGCCCGGTAATCACTCCTCAGTGAGGGGCTACACGTGGCATTAACGCACCGGTCATCATATCCATATCTACCCTTTACCCCACCCTTTAACGATTATTAAGCGAGTTTATTTAGCGATCTCTATGCATGTTGTTACCCGTCCCTTCCTTGTGGTCCTGGAGGAATTTAGGACCTCTAGATATAGATAGTTCTAGACAGACCCCTAAGGTTTTGAAAGGATAAAATTCTAAGAAACAAGCAAGAACAAATAGGACTAATCAGATTAATGCAGGAAAGCAGTTATGAGGCCCAGATTTACCTCCATAGGTAATGCACATAATCAGCACGTCTCAAACACAAACAAGAAGCAGTTTTATTAGACATGATCCTAAGCAGGATTCTAAGTGAGCACTCATGCACAGAAATATGAAGCTTTATTTTCTTATAAACTCAGAAGCAGGGGCCTAATCAGTTTGCCTATTGATTTCTAAGCCTATTAGCCTTTAGACAGTTCAGAAGTTATTTTACCTAAAAGCATGTTGTTCTAGGTGTTACGAAAACGTAGGGATGGTTATCAGTTTTATTTTGAAACAGGATAATCATATGTGAGACTGTGCTATACCTTTTCATGAATCAGTAGTTTAAACTAGGCGTGGTTAAGCAAAAGCAAACAGAGTGCCTACTACATGATTTCTAAATGCACAGAAACGACTGTTTTATGTCAATGATCCTTAAATTAACAGAATTCCTAAGGCATGATTTCTAAATGCACAGAAACGACTGTTTTATGTCAATGATCCTTAAATTAACAGAATTCCTAAGGCATGATTTCTAAATGCACAAAAGAGTTACAGAATGATTGAAACATGTTTTTTTTGAATGCACAAGAGTAACAACTTTTATGTTAATGTTGTTTATTGTCCTAGGAGCAGGATTTCTAAGTGATAAACATAAAGCATTGATGAGATGCTGAAACAATAGACATGAAATCCTAGGAACATGATATCGACTGCATGTTTGGCATGATTTGAATGAATATGTTGGTCCTAAAACATGGATTCTAATGCAAATAGAAATAATGTAAAGCTTAAAACATGCTTTCTATCCGATGATATTAACAGAACTATATAGCTACCCTCCCCATTTTAGTAACCATCCCCAATATCTGTTTACAATAATTATTACAAACCAATAACTGAATGAATTATATTAATAGATAGAAAAGAAGAAGTTAAACTATAGGGAGCCTAAAGCAAGCCCAAATGTACCCTGAGGATACCAGATGTTCATAACCTCAACTGTCAGAGTTTCATAGACTTTCTCATGTCCGGGAGTGTCAGAGTTCCCTAAGGACCTCAAGGATCCCGGGCAGTGCTCACACCCAGATTTCATAACCAGAACTGAGTAAGTGTAGTGTGGAAGAGCCAACCCCAATGCATCAGATTTCAGAGGGATCTCACAGGAATCCCAAGGCAGTCACAGACTGGAGGGGCAAAACCTAAGGACCTAAGAGTAGAGTGAGAGTGCTTGACATAGTTTTGAAAAGGTTTTGATATGAAAACAATATAGAAAAATTACTCAGTTGAGTGAAGAAGTTTTACAAAAATAGAGGGGTTGATTAACAGTATAATAGTTAAACAAGAACAGTATCAAACAAACAAACAACATATCAGCCATAGAGCAAGCAGATTCCACATTGCTCAACAACAGACTTTCACACAGGGAAGTTGGGAACTGGGGACACATAGGGCATGTACAGTGAACACATAACAGGCAGAAACATAGAGGTTTTGTAGGGGTTTATGGGATTAGGGGATAACTAATGGTACCAACACAGTATGAATTCCAGAACAAACAGCTGAGGACAAAGTTAAACATAGAATCAGACAACTTAAGGTAACAAAATTGCTTTGCAAAGAAAGGTTCATACTAGAAACCAGACAAACATAAATAGAGAAGAGTCAGGTTGGGACATGCTATAAAGGGATTAAAAAAAGTTCATAAACATGCTGATCCTAAGTTGAATTAGGACAAAACTAATATGCTCAGTGAAGTAGTAATGTAAACAGGTTAATTATATGTTTAAAAGCTAAACAATAGACAGAAGTAGACTGATGATTAGTAAACTAAGTAGTAAGTAAACACATTGAGTTTGGAACTTGGATTTAAATTAGAACATACCAGTTAAAGAGAGCAGATACTAAGTATAGGGAAGTAGAGTGCAATAACTAGCCTTCGCTTGCAGCCGACTAATTCAATTGAAGCAGCAAGTAATAAGAAATAGCAAAAAGTTTTTTGTGAGAGAGAGTTATTAAACCAGTGAGTTCGTGTGTAATGAGAGTAGAAGAGAGCATATATATAGCACTTTGAAACTTAGGTAAATAAGGTAAGAGTCAAAATTGTTTAGTGATTGAAGAACTCAGAATCAATTAGAGTAAAAATCAGTGCAAGTACTCCTTCAATTAAGGGAGTTAACTTCAAACGGTAAAAGACATGTAACAAATAAGGAAGGAGGCCATATATGGCTGAAATATAGCTAAGGAAATAATTCAAACATAGTACATGTATAGAGTAAGCGATTAAGGCTAGGTATATAAGGTTCTAATTAAGGAAATAACATAAGAATCAATTAACAGTATAGTCAACCACATAATTAAGGCGAGAAAATAATTTAGAAGTCGGAAATCAGTAAAGGGTTTCAATTACAGGAAATTAGGGATTCAAACAAAATAGCACTGATTAAAGGAAACTACTACAAACTTCTGGAATAAACATAATATAGGCATGGAGAAGCAAAGTCAAAAACCTTAATGAGCATAACGGGGTAGAAATCACGGAAATTCAGAACACATTCATGAGAAACAGACACGCATACAAATCAAACAAACAAATCAACGTAGACAGACTCAGAACCCAGAACTAAGCCAAGAAATTAGGGGTTTTAGCACAGTTAATTAGGTTAAAGGGAAAACCTAAATAAATCGTTTAAACATAGTAAATATTATAAATAACACTTAAAATCAGAGGAAAAGTCATTTTGAAAAAAGGGGTTAAGAAACCCTAGTTATGGAGACGAAGAGACATTTTGAAAAAATCAGAAAGTTCTCATGGAAAACAGTAAAATAACTCAGAATACTCTTAGATCTGTTACAGATCTAACGATTTAAGATATAAAAAATAGGGTTTCAGAGAAGAATAACCCAGAGGCAGAGAGATTCTGGCTTAGCAACCATAGATCTAGCTGGAAAAAGAAAGATCTTACTCAATCGAGCCATGGCGGCCGAAGAATGGTAAGCACTGACTCAGGGGAGGGAAGTGAACGGCCACTGGTCCCTTAAAGACTTCGAGACGGCAAGAAACCGGACATGGGAGGAGCCATAAAGGCTAGGGGTGGTAGAGAACCACCATTGTTACTGGCGAGGGTAGCCGGTAAGGGGAAGCTAGGGTTAGGGCAGAGGGAGCTTGAGAGAGAATGGGAGGGTGTGACGGCGAAGAGAATGAGAGAATGAGGGAAATGAGGGGTAGGTCGTCTAGGTTAACTAAGGTAAGATTAAATCCGGGCCGTTGATCAAAATTGATCAACGGCCAAGATCTAACCAGCATTCGGTCGGGTAGTGTTTAGGTTTTGGGCTGGTTTAATTAAGGTATTTGGGCTGATTTTAATAGGTTGTAATTGAATTAAAAATGGGCTATTTGTTAAATACCAAGATAACTTAATTAAAATAATTTTATAAAATAATTACTAATTATAAAAATGAATTCTATGCATAGAAATATCTTAAAAATGATTATTTGATATTTAAAAATATAAAGGACTAATTTCCGGTAAGAAATAGTACAAAATTATATGCATGAGCAATAATTGCAAAGTTAGTACAATTATAGCCAAAAGGTGCCAATTTGGCTATTTATGGAATAATTTGGTCTTAATAGGACCATAAATAATAAATTAAATCAAGAAATATTTTTTTTAAATTCATTTGTGATGCAATTTTGTAATTATTTATTGAACATAAAATATTTGACAAATTAATAAAAATGTAGAAAAATTATGGAAAAATATCAATTGCTACTAATACATGATTTTGAAGGTATGTATGCAATTAAAAAATATTTTGGAAAAAGTTGGGTATCAACAATGGTCATGGTGAAAATCATTATAGGCAAGAATGTACCTTCTATTACTTTTACCATGTAATAATCGCATTGCCATAATATTTTGGCTAATCACAATAGGTATGTGATCAATGACCATTCATGCCATAATAATGAAATTATTTTCTTATTTCATCTCAATCCTCCTTCTAGAGGTGAGTGTGGTATATTCACTACCACTAGCACGTTCATATTCTTCCAAGAATGAATATGTATTCATAAATTATGTGTTGTCACATTCACATTATGAATGGACCATAATCAACTGTGTGCTTTACAAAATCTCATGTCAAATTGATGACAAACATACTTTCACAAAGTGAAGGATTATTTTGAGAATCCTTATTGTTCTCATTATCACAATGATGACAATTATAATTTCGTCGATTGCCACATCTAAATCCATTTATATCTTCACGGTAATAATTTTGTCTTCTTTCAGACTTATCACATATTGCTTAATACTGAAAAATATTTTGACAAATTTATTATATGACAATATTTTTACTACTTTAATACTGAACAACCCAAAAGCACCCCCAAAATCCGGTGTCACTAGAGTACGAGCATCAACAAGGAAATACAGTAAAATACTACATCTGTCTGGTAAACAATTGTACATGAGTGTGTAAATAACTCGGATGGATACTCTATGCGTGTTGCGGACTCATAACGTGGAAGGCAGCTCAACTAAGTCCCTGCAATAACCGCGCATTTGCACCCACAAGGCCACTAGACATATATTCACCTGCACAAAAATGTGCAGCAAGTGTAGTATGAGTATGTAAATCAACGCGTATCCAGTAAGTATCGTGTCTAAACTCGAAGAAGTAGTGACGAGGGATTGACTACCACACTTACTATGGGCTAACAACAAAATACCGATATTATATTTAAGCATGGATTGTATAGAACAACTATAAACTAAATAACATGCAGTAAGTAAACAATTCTTTTGTTAATAGGAAGTTTCAAATTTTTTTTTTCGTCATTTAACATTTTGTATCTCAAGCCAATGAAGCAAAAGCAATATCAATTATTATTAATTCCACATTTATCATACACCCGATCCAACATAAATATTTAAATTGTGTACTACCGAGGGCCGAACGACACGAACCATAGATGCATCTATCTGCTATCGAGGGGTTACGCTCGCTCCACAAAATAGGAAATACATTTAAAATAACCAATTCAAGATTTATTAAGGGGCAACTATTCAAGGAAATACCAATTCTCATCAACGGTCAAGAAAATGAAGATTAAGATTTTACAATCCTCTATCAAGTTTCAATATGATTTAAGCAATTAAATTAACAAGTAGGGTGCAAACATCGCAAGTATAACATGATTTGGGTACTAGACTACCCGGACATAAATATAATAGAAGCTACATGATGCGAGACTAAATTGCATAGTTTAACATGTGATATACCTTACATTTTATGCTCATTAATGATAAAATTACACTTGTTATGTGCTTAATGGTGTTTATTTCATGTGTAGGTGAAGTGGAGATGGAAACGGGGCTAAAAGGATGCAAATACGTCGAAAATACGCAAAAGGAGACGCCCGGGCGATAGCCGGACGTTTGCCCCCTAAAGCCTGGCACCCCCTGGCGTTAGGGGGGCGTTTGCCCCATAAAGCCTGGCCCCCCTGGCGTTAGGGGGGCGTTAGGGCCATAACGCCAGGCCCCCCCTGGCGTTAGAGGGGCGTTAGAGCCCAAACGCCAGGGGTCCCCAGCTTCGCCCAAATCCGAGTTTGACGAGTTAAATGTTTTTCGGTTGAAATAGAAGTCTCCTACACGGTTAGGGTTCGCCCTAAGCCTATAAATAGACTCCTAAAACACAATTAAAAGGAGAATTTTCATGGATCAAAGTAGAGAAGAAGAAAATTCCATTGAAGTGCAAGAACATCGATTTCTACAATTTAGTAATTCTTATTTTATATTTCAATTATGCAATTTCTTGTAGTTTTATTTCTTCTAGACATGAGTAGCTAAGTTTTTAATCTAGGGTTTTGGTAGAACCCGTTGGGGATGAATTTCTTTTGATATTAATATATTTTGATTGATTATTCTCTATTTGTTCAACTACGTTCTTATTGTAGTTAATTGAATGGCCATCAATTAGCTGTGCCTATTTAGTATGTATCTACTTGAGAGAGAGTGCATATTTAGGTAATTGTTTGAACAACACCACTCCCAGAGTATAGACAAAAGTCATAACCGAGGGTTTAGAGGTTGGATTAGGAATAACGAAACCTCGGGTGCAATCTAAAGTGATCTGTATTGCGATCTAGCTAGCGTAACTTGAGAGAGTGCGTCTAGTAAATTATCATAATTACTTGAGAGANTCGTGGGATCGACTTTGGGCTTAATACCCCAGATTTATATTTGCAATGCCCGTTTAGTCTTTATAGAAGACATAGTTGAGCGTGATCACTACACACAGACTCTCATCGCCTCGTACGTACGTATCCCCCACAAATAGAAGCATATATTAAATCAATTCACTTATGGGGTTAATTCTCTCTTACAAGGTTAGAAAAGAGACTTACTCGCTCCGAAGTTCCATAACCGGCTTCGACGGCACTCTAACACCTCAAATCAAAACATGACGGTCCAAAACTATGCAACCAATGTGCAAAACAATCAAAACGTGTTCTAATACCCATAACTAAATGATGTAAAATGAGCCAAAACCTATTTTTGTGCAACTTATACACTGCCTAGGTGACCCTTTCTTCGTGAACGCGGAAAACCCCTCGCCAAGCTCAGCAAGCCAAGCCCAGGAATCCTCCTTCGCGGACGTGGCAAGCCCCTTGAATTCACAAAGCACAATCTCCCTTATCCCCCAGCTCCTCTATACGAACACGAGACAGGGCCTGCGAACGCGAAGCTTTACCAGCTATCCCTTCGCGAACACGTCTGCCCACTCGCGAACGCATAGAACAAAAAAGGCCCAGTCCAACTTCCTTCTTCGCGAACGCGTGAGACCCTTCGTGTTCGCGAAGAACAACGCCAGCATCAGCAAATCAGCAACAACAAATCATCTAAACTTGGACCGAAACCATCTCAAAACACACCCAAGGCCCCCGGGACCCCTTCCAATCACACAGTCCCATAATATAACACAAACTTTCTCGAGGCCTCAAATAACATCAAACAACATTGAAATCATGAATCGCCCCTCAATTCGAGCTTAATGAACTTTAGAACTTTGAACTTCCACATTCGATGCCCAAAACTAACAAATCACTTCCGATTAACCTCAAGTTTTGCACACAAGTCACATTTGACATTACGGACTTACTCCAACTTCAGGAATCGGAATCCGACCCCGGTATCAAAAAGTCCAAACCCTGTCAAACTTCCCAAAAACCTCTAATTCCAACTTTAGCTAAATGACCCCAAAATGATCTACAGACCTCCAAATCCACATCCGGATGCGCTCCTAAGACCAGGATCACCATATGGAGTTATTCCCAGACTTGGAATCCTAAACAAACATCGATAACATTAAAATGCACTTCAACCTAAATTATGATATCCTTCCAAGTACTAACTTTCCACAATTGGTACCGAAACGCTCCTGGGTCATCCAAAACCCGATCCGGACATACGCCCAAGTCCAAAATCATCATACAAACTTATTGGAACCTTCAAATCCCAATTCCGAGGTCGTTTACTCCGAAGTCCATCCTTAGTCAATTTTTCCAACTTAAAGCTTCTGAAATAAGAATTTTCTTTCCAAATTAACTTTGAGCTTCCCGAAATTCAATTCTGGCCACACGTACAAGTCATAATACCTGAAGTGAAGCTACTCATGACCTCAAACTGCCGAGCGAAGCTCTAGAGCTCAAAACGACCGGTCGGGTCGTTACATTCTCTCCCACTTAAACATACGTTCATCCTCGAACGGGCTAAGAACTGTTCTGGAGCTATCCGAAATCACCGTTTAACCCCTTGAGAACCTACCCGTGCTACCACAACCTAGTCTAGCACATTATCTCAATCCAATCTGAAGATTCTCCCTTTTTATTTAGTCAAAAATCCTTAGGGCCAAATTCCAACATCTGAAATGCTCCATCAGGCCTATTTTCGACATATGAACACCGTATTAGTCATTATTCCTTGTACTGAAACATGATTGTATACCCTTATTGAGTTCACACCATGCACTGTAGAATTCACATGATCATAATAACATCCTCTGAATACAACAACCGAAGTCTCACGAATCTGATGCTCACGACACACCTCATGACACATATAAGTCTTGTTCCATCTCTTGCAATGCTTCCACGATGGAGATGTGTAGAAAGTCATAACCAACTGTCGAGTCAACAAATCTCTGAGTCTCTCCTCCTAACAAGAACCATTACCTCATTATGAACCAAATAACAATATTTTCTCTTTAATATGCTTCATATAAATCAAATCGCAATGATCCCAGGTCCAATAATCTCGTCTTACCTAGTACAAGTCGTTATGTCGATAAGCCACCACAAACACTATCTAAGATCTCATATGACGTTATCAATGTGCCAATAAGAAACAACTTGAATATGACACATAAGGAAGTACGAGCTTCGGAAAAGAACTAACTAGCCCGCGTAACGACTAAAACGGCCATCAAATACTATGAGCCTTTCTTAGAGGCAAGAAACAGGACATACAAAACAACTATAAGAGACCGTGCTCAACATTTCACTGTTGCGGCATGCAACCCGATCCACACATGATACCGTTGCGGTGTGCAACCTAATCCAAACAACATACCTATGGCGGCATGCCACACGATCCAACCATATACCCGTGGCGGCGTGCCACCCGATCTACATATGACAATAAATAGGGAAGTACCCATCAAGACAAAATGCTTATACCTACGAAATACCCTAATATCAACCACAAGCACACGAAGTGCATAAGATAAATCTTGGGGAGACGGATAGCGCCATACACTACAAAACCCAACACAACTAAGGTGAAATAGATGACCTGCATCTCGAGAGCCATCTTGCTCATATAACACCATAAGCTGACAAGGGATCACAACACACGTGTGAATACTCAGGCCACCTAACAACCCACCTGGCATAATATAGATTACACGGAATAGCTGACGACAGAAACAACACCCAAGGCCCGAAGACTCCTCTTTAAGCAGTGCTATGCTGAAATGAACATATCCTGCTTGACATAGAACACACTTTCACATTTAGATCCATCCACGAACCTCAAGCTGACTCTGATCATTCCATACTGAGCTAATAACCTTTCAAAGATCCCCAATCACCCTTTTCCCATGACACACAAGAACAGTCGTCAAATCCGGAAAAAACTTTCATGGTCCACAACCAAATGAAAAGGGCACCTTCCAGTCCTAAACTCTCACATTAGCGACAGTACCATAATCTCTATACTTGGTTTCAATCTTCAATCAATTAAGTGACTCCGTATCACACTTATACAATCTTCCCGTGGGATGCACTCCCACGACCTTCCGCTCTAGGTTACAAAGTCTGCACACTATACCACCAGCCATACAATACTATAAAATGAATCGAACGTCCACAAATCAGTACACAATGCCTCTTACACATGACACTGATCTCAGGTGACGCTGAAGACAATACCATCTTACTCTAAACATCTGAATTCTTTTCTGCTCATCCGATCTCGTGACACTCTTGTCAACAACGAACCGCAACCTTGATCCTCAGCTTCCAATTTCCAATGCCACTCACTGCACCTAACATACCGGTACATGAGGGTACAAGAATTCCATAATAACCCTTGATCCACTAATAGAATAAACACTCTATCATATATCAACCCTTCACTTAACTCATTTCAGGAGAACCATTGCAACACGCGACATAAATTCTAATAACTGCAGAAAATACAACCCCAAGTAGTAGTCTAACCCACCATAACTATTCTGTGATCCATATACACATAACAGACTATAATAATCAAATACTTACTAATAAGTCAAATTACGGCGTCCATCAAGCCTTGCACGTGCCTCCACAATCACATGTACAAATTACAAATTGAAGGAACTGATCATTGCCACTATCATGCCAATTCAACTATTTCTAACCGATCTTCCTGCTTCTAATTTACTCTAGAGTTTCCTTAGAAATAATAATAGCTCCATTCAAATAATATCAAACTCAATCCACACTTGTCCCGAGTGACCCCATTTCACGATCCCACATTGTCTCAAAACCCACTAACCATCTCAGACCCTCTTTGTGCGCACACTTACATCTTCAACTGGTGTACCATTCTGATAATTCCTCTACGAATTTGAAGTTATTTTCTTCCATTCCTCCAATGCTACAGCGTATACCTAAGATAACATAGCACACTCCAAGCCCCTTTCATAATCTTCTGCAAAAGCTCGATACTTAACCATACTACGGACTCAAAATCCTTAGGCACCGCACTTAATAATTTCATCCACTAAGACCGTTGTTGAAAGTCACCCACCTTGGTCCCGAATATAATCAACTCCAAGGTTCCGCTAGCACATGAACGCCATCTCAAAGAAGCACTCGGCTGAATCACTTTCCTTATACATCACATCTACACGAAGCACAAACTCTGAGTCTTCCCAAAGCCTGAACATGAACCTATAAGGCCAATATAGCATGCATTCCCCAAATCCTTTGCTCAAATTACCACTGATGTTTTCTTTCCTTAGTCGTAAAAACCCACCAATATGTCGATAACCAAAAACCTCATTAGTAGACAACTATGCAATCCTATCATAGACAGTGGGGCTCTCCCACTTAGCTTGGAGCTACAATTACATAGCCCTGGAGCCCACCAAGATTCCTTATTCCTTATTGACACAATCTCGCACAATCGACCCACCAAATTTTCTTGAGATCTTCTTGTTAAACATTTCATGAACACTCTGAATCACTAGACACATTTACATATTCGACCTCGTATCAGATAGCCAGTAGAATTCTTCATAGAAGCTTCACCAACTCCACGCAACTGCTAACCTTCTCACTGGAGATAACTCATATGTGGAAATTCCATGCTGACACCTTCCAACGACGCTGCACTGAGTACAATTACTATGAAACCAATAAACCATCCTAAGCCCATGCTCATTCACCAACTGTACAAGTTCGTTCACTCCCCATTGACATCGACTAAAGGTGCGGCGATACATTCCAATCCAAAGTCATGTTTCCTCCCTCTTTATATTAAGCAACTCCCTCATGTCGTATCCAATCTTCCTCAGTATAGTAGCTAATATTCCAAAATAGTCTGTAGACCTAGTCACTTGTAACGCCCCGAAATCCCACCATCGGGTCGTGATGGCGTCTAACGTTGAACCCGTTAGACAAGCCAACGTGTATAGATAAACTAGCATATTAACATCAATTTAATAGGATAAACTAAACAGTTCACAATTTAACAGCGGAAATAAATACGGTCTCATGCTAATTAAGGATATCATAATACAACGACGCAAAATTTCCCAAAACCTAGAGTCACAAACTCACGAACTATCTAAGAGTGTTAAATACAAGTATGAAAGGAAATACATGCTTTGCCTCTGAAACTAAAGGAAAAACGAAGATAGAATTAAAGACAAAGGGATGGAAGAGACGCCAAGGCCCACGAACGCCAGTGGGTATACCTTGAAGCCTCTATGATGAGCTGGAAGACACTCCCACTAATGATGTCCTCCGGGTCCGGCTGCGTAATCTGCACAACATAAAGAAGTGCAGGTGTAGCATCAGTACAACTGACCCCATGTACTGAGTAAGTGCTGAGCCTAACCTCGGCGAAGTAGTGACAAGGCTAAGACACGACAACAAAATGTACCTTTGCAGTTCAATAATATAGCAGAAACTAAACAAGAATACAATTACGGGGAGAACATGTTGGGGGTAAGAGATAGCAAATACTGAAATGACAGAAATGAAAACAACAGTCTGAAATATCGAAAAAATCATAATGGGAAATGAAAACACAGATTAAATAGTGAAAGATGCGGCACGGCATGTCCCCTCGTGCAAAATAACAATATAAAAACACGGCACGGAATGTCCCCTCGTGCATAATCAATGTAAACAAAGCACGGAATATCCCCTCGTGCATAATAAATATAAACATGGCACGGAATGTCCCCTCGTGCATAATAAATATAAAACATGGCACAGAATGTCCCCTCGTGCATAATAAATATAAAACATGGCACAGAATGTCCCCTCGTGCATAATAAATATAAAACATGGCACGGAATGTCTCCTCGTGCATAATAATATAAAACATGGCACGGCATCACCCTTCGTGCTTTAACACTCTTCCTCACCCAAACAACAATCACAAACAAGGGAAAGGAAATAAACAGAGTGAAAATAGAAATCCCAGCAAGGGAACATCAATTAAACAATTAAATCCCGGCAAGGGAACTATACAACGATGACCTGGCAATGGTACATTTCAATAACTCTTTCTCTTTCTTTTACTTTCATTTCCATAATTTATTCTATTACTCGAGCCAATGCTTCAAGGATGTAATTATCTCATATCTCTTCATCATTCGTTTTACAATTTGAGCAAATGCTCCAAAGATGTTTAAAGATTATGATTCCCTTCACATGCCCTTTACAACGTATAGAAATCCTCAATTAGGCATAGAAATTACAACAAAGTCAGAATATTCACAATATGGGGACTCACGGTCATTCTAGACACCAATGTATAGATACTCGTCACCATGCCTATACATCGTATTTGACAATTAGCAAATAAAAAATAATACTCAATTCCTATTTCCTTAAGCTAAGGTTAGACCAAACACTTACCTCAGGTCCAAAGTATAGCAATCAACCCTCTAACACCACCTTTCCTTTAGAATTCGACTCCGGAATGGTGTTATCCAGACATAATCAACTCAAGTATATCAATAAGGATTCAATGATTCAATCACATGGCCTAATTATCCATTTCCTAGCATTCTTCCAAAATTATCAAAATTCGACCCCGGGCCCACTCGCTCGGATTCTTGAAATTCTCGAAGGGAATACTCACCCAAGGACTAAGGATCATTAATATACGATTTTTACTTGATTTCATGGCCAATTCAAAGAAAATTTCCGAATGATCACAAGTTCTAGGTCACTACCCAATTTCTTGAATTTTTGCACTAGTTTGTGTAGTTAATTAGGCTAAGATGCATGCATGAAACAAATTTATGGGTGGAATTTACTTACCTCACAAGACCTGGTCGAAAGCTCTTAAAAATGGTGGAAATCGCATAAGGAGAAAGATGAAAAATGAGAGAAATGGGTTTAAAACACGTACTTAAACTCACTGCCTGAACAGTGATCACACCTGCGATGGATGGGACCGCACCTGCGATGGATGGGACCGCACCTGCGGTCTCGCACTTGCGAGGAGAACCTCGCACTTGCAGAATTGGGCTAGGGGGGTCTGGGATCGCACCTGCGAAGTGGAAACTGCTCCTGCTCCTTAGGTGCCCGGAAGGCACCTGGGCCCACCCGAGCCCTAATCCAAATATACCAACGAGTCCCAAATCATAATACGGACTCGCCCGAGCCTTAGGAACACTCAAAATAACGCTAAAACTCGAAATCACACCCCCAACCTCAAGAACCAAACCTAGGAATTTTAAGTTTTCTAACTTCTCGAACAACGTGCCGAACTGGCCTATGCATCTCGGAATGATACCAAATTTCACAGTTAACTCACACAAAATCCTACAAACTTGCCCGTGTGATCAAATCGCCAAAAAAACATCATATACATCAAATTAAGCCTCAAAGTCCATGAATTCTATCAAATTTCATAAAACATCAAATTTTCCATTTTAAGCCCGAAACACGTCAAATTAAATCTGATTTCAACCAAACTTTACGAAAAGTGCTTAAACCATATATAAGACATGTACCGGGCGCCGGAACAAAAATAAGGGCCCGATACCATTACTTTCTAATCAGATTTCATTTTTAATTTTCCTAAATATTTTCAGAAAACAATTTTACTCAAAAATTCATTTTTTGGGCTTGGGACCTCGGAATTCGATTCTAGGCATACGCCCATGTTCCATATCTTCCTACAGACCCTCTGGGACCGTCAAATCATGGGTCCGGGTCCGTTTATCCAAAATATTGACCCAAGTCAAATTTATTCATTTTAATATCAAATCTTAGCATTTGTTTCCACAGAATTTCACATTTAAGCTGTCCGGCTACGCGCCCGGACTGTGCACGCAAATCGAGGTAATTACAAATGAGGTTTTCAAGGATCGAAATTACGGAATGGGTAATAACATAGGTGATGACCCTTTGGGTCGTCACATCACTGTCCATCATGAATCCCAAATCACTCTAAACTTTCCTCAAGGCGTGCAGCTATCCTACCACAGAAACCATATGATACTCTACCACTCTCCCACTTTGGTCAAACCCTCTACTTTAAGCAACTACTCCACTTCTGCTTCTCATATTTGGCCTTCTAGAAATTTAACCACCGCAAGACACCTCCCACATGCCATTCCTCATCAATGCTCAATTGTTGCCTAACAAAAATCCATCTCTTGTAGCACTTGAACCAATAAATCTCCACCAACTCTAAACCTCTCTGAAGATCATCTTCATCGATCCGTCAATATTAGGAACACCGGTTCAATTCTGAACCACTGCACACCGTGATCTCCGATAACCACTTCCTCGGCACCATGTCACAATACCCTGCCCTGAAGGGGAATTGAAGAAGACCATAACACCGGCAAACTTAACACCTTCAACAAGGACAACGACGCCACATTACATATGAAAATTCCACCATGCTCGAAAATACCAAGTCTCATTACTCCATCAAGCCAACCCTGAACATACATAGTCCGATTGCCTTTCCTCCGCTTGAAATAAAATGTCGAACCTCTGAATCACACACTGAGAAGAACCTCCTCTCAATTCATTCATTGCCCCGACAAATAGGCAAGCATCCTACCATTACATAATTATTGTGTGATAACAACTTACGAACTTCATGGAAACCTATGCATAGCCTCAAAACCATAAAAAATACATCTACTGAGCCGAAATGACAGAACACCCTTCCGCAAGAAGACGATAATAACTTGCTCGAATGCGCATGAAGATACATCCTGCCCCACGTCTGTATTACCATTTAAGATCCTCGATTCCCAATTGATGACAAGCGCTTCACGTCACATAAGATTGGGTAGGAAGGAAATCAAGGCATAAGCCTCAAAGGAATCAAATCGCACGATGAGGAATCAAGAAGAGAAGTGCTCCTAATAGCCCTGTAGCCTCTCGAAGATAAGTAAAGATGTCTCTGTATCGATTCTCAAGACTCTACTAGACTTGATCATGACTCGTGAGACCTAAGTGAACTTAGTGCTCTGATACCATGTTGTCATGACCCAATATCGATTAAAGATCATGATGGAGCCTAACACTGCTATCAGGAAAGCCAACAATTAAATGATTAACTTCATTACTCATTTTAGTATTTTTAAAATCATAATTTCCTTCAATTAAATAGTAAGAGATAAAATTTACAGAGTAAATGACAATATTTTTACAACTTTAATACTGAACAACCCAAAAGCACCCCCAAAACTCGGTGTCACGAGTGTACGAGCATCAACTAGGAAATACACTGAGATACTACATCTGTCTGGGATACAATTAGATAGGAGTGTGTAAATAATTCAGATAGAGACTTTGTGCATGCTGCAAACTCGTAACCTGGAATGTAGGACACCTAAGTCCCCGTAATAATCGTGCCTCTGCGCCCACAAGGCCACTAGACGTATATGCACCTGACAAAAATGTGCAACAAGTGTAGTATGAGTATGTAAATCAACGCGTACCCAGTAAGTATCAAGTCTAACCTCGAACAAGTAGTAACGAGGGGTCGACTCCGACACTTAATATAGGCTAACAAAAAAATACCGATATTATAATTAAGCATGGATTGTATAGAACAGATGTAAACTCAATAACATGAACTAAGTAAACAATTCTTTTGTTAATAGGAAGTTTCCAAATTTATTTTCGTCATTTAATATTTTGTATCTCAGGCCAATGAAGCATTATCATGTTATTATTAATTCCAAAGATTTATCATGCGCAAAACCATGACGAGGTCGTACGACCGATCTAACATAAATATTTAAATTATGCACTACCGAGGGTCGAACGACACGAACCATAGATGCATCTATCTGCTACCGAGGGGTTCAACCCGCTCCATAAAAGAGAAAATACATTTAAACAACCAATTCAAGATTTATTAAGGGGAAATTATACAAGGAAATACCAATTCTCATTAACGGTCAAGAAAATGAAGATTAACCTTTTACAATTCATTTATCAAGTGTCAATATGATTTAAGCAATTAAATTAACAAGTATGGTGCAAACATCGCAAGTATAACATGATTTGGGTCCTAGACTACCTGGACATAAATATAATAGTAGCTACGATCGGACTTTCGTCACCTCATGCGTACGTAGTTGTTGGTTGGTTTCCCAATGCACACGCAAGTGTACGTGGTCGACAAGTAATATAGGATTT
>ML387739.1:7479-49544 GCA_005239525.1 Nicotiana knightiana | reverse complement strand
TATATATATATATATAAGTATGTATGTATATATATGTATATTCGGAGAAAGTATGTTTCAAGGAATATTGTTCTATCATGAAATGACTATATCTTTAAAGCTTCAATATAAACTGGGGTTTAAAAGTTTTCACCAATTTATTGTATTTATGGGCTAAGGCCTGATTTGAACAAACTGACGCGGTGCTAGTTACCTGTGTTATTATTTTGTGGTGATCTCTGGTTTTTGGCTCGTATTTATGTCCGTTCTTTTGTGTAATATTATGCTTTTCCGTTGATTAATTTCTTGTAATTCCTTCCGCAATATATTGACATGTGTTAATTATATCGTAAAATTTTTAGATAGATATTATGTTCGGTCATTTTCTATATTGATACCTGCTTAATTTATTAGACCGGTGGTGTCTTGACTAGTCCTCGTCACTACTTCACTGAGGTTAGTCTTGATACTTGCTGGGCACCGCTGTTGTGTGCTCATACTACACTTCTGCATAGTTTTGTGTGCAGATCCAGGTAATTGTTGTTAGTAGCTGCGCGGATCATTGCCGAGGAGACTCAAGGTACCCTGCTGCTGTGTTCGCGAGCTTCGGAGTCACCTTCCTATTTTTATTCAGTTGTTCGTACTATTTCTAAACAGTTGTATTTAAGAGTTGTAGAAATATTTCATAGAGCTTATGACTTGTATTACCGGTTTTGGGAAATTGTAAATTTTTATCAAGATTCTATATCGAGACTGTTGGATTTTCCTTTATTATTGTTGTTATTTAGTAAATGTTAGGTTTACCTAGTCCCTAAGACTAGGTGCCATCACGATACACAACAGAGGGAGATTTGGGTCGTGACAGAGAGGTCTCTAGACCAGGAACACCCCTAACTTGAGCATCCCGTATCTCCCCTGGAGAAAATGACGGGCTCGAATGAATCCCACCAACAATATCAGCCTTTATCGAGGCTACTTCCTGACCTCGGAAAGATCCAGTAGCAAGCCCTCAGAGCTCCTCAACACGGAATGTGCCATGTCCGATGAGCCTATCGGGGACTGCGCCCAAACCCTCCTCGAGGGTCTCCTCTACGAACGGCGTGTCCGCATCGGCCGCCTCTAACTCAGCGGACAACCGCCCAACAGCTCTCGATGTCTCATCGCTTCATTTTTCCCTTTGGCTTCGTTTTGCCCTTTGTACCAAAGGGAAGGCATCATCCCTCTCTTTCTCGGCCTGCAGGCTCCCAGCGGCCGTCGAAGACAAGACCGTGGCATCGGTCCTAAGCTTCCGAGCCTTTGGCCTTTTTGATTTTGGAGACTCCGACGAGGCCTCTTTCTTCCTTTTCTTATCCTTGGTGGTCTTCGGGGCCTCTTCCTCACCAGGTGAGGGCGGCCTCATCAACATGCCTTCATCAAGGCCTGAACAAACATGTTATGTCAAAAAAATCACCATCAAAAGTTCTTACGGAGAATGAAAAAACAATAGCAACAAGAGCGTATCATGGTTCTTAGCCTGCCATTGTGTTTTGGCCAACTTGCACCATACGCATTTGTTGTATGGGAAAGCGGAGTCTAAAAGTTTGATCCACCCCGGAAGGTCCTGAATCGCGCTGCGAAACCAAACAGTGGTTGCAAAATTAGAAGAAAATCAGTCATAAGAGAAAGAGACAGCGAAGCATGCTCAATTCAGGGGTACTTACGTTTCATATTACATTCCTTCGGGAATGGCATTCTGTTAGTGGGGATGATGTCCGAAGTTCTGATTCTAACAAATCGGCTCATCCATCCCCGATCTCTATCCTCGTCGATGCAGGCAAGGAATGCCTTGGTGGATCCGCGTTGCAGTTTAGTAAGGCCCCCGCGGAAGAGTCGAGGGATGTACAATCTGATCAAATGGTCGAGGGTGAACGTCATTCCCTCGACCATGTTGGTGATATGTCGAAACATATATACAATCCTCTAAAAAGAAGGATAGATCTGACCGAGTGTCACTCGGTATTGATGAAAAAAATCAAGAATCACCGGGTCAATCGGTGGAGAAGAAGAATCGACGGGGCCTAAGGTGAAGGGGTATGTATATACACTGAGAAAGCCAGCCTTGTGCATGACTATGCTTTCATTAGCCGTAGGGATCTCTGCTCGAGCCGCCTCCCCCCAGCTAGTCAAGTTTTACCCTCTCTATATCTGATACTACACTTATGTATCGGGACATGGGCTCGTATCGACCCGGTGTAGAAAGGCGGTTTTCTATTGTAAAGTCAGAAATGGTGTCGAAAGGGCCAGGGATGCATTGCTCGATGGTAGGAGGAAGTTTTGACTTGCTCTTAGAAGGGCGTGATGAAGAAGCAGCTCCCTCCTTTTCTGGAACTGTTTTGGAAGTTTTTGCGATGATAACTATCAAGTGAAGTGAGAAGACGAAAAATGTACACATGCAGAAGATAAGAATGGAAAGCACTTAGTTGAAATTTGAAGGTTTGGAGAAGATGAAGAAGATGCAAAACTATGAAAAGGCAAGTGATTGTAGTATTTAAAGAGGCCCTTTGGGCATGCTTGAAGTGGAAGAGTCGAATGTATGACGGTTCATGGGCTTCTCGAAAATTGTGTTGACAGCGACCCCTACGCAGATTTTCATGTCACGTCATTTAATGCTCAGAGGGACTGATGTCATAATAGAAGTGTCGAAGAGGCAAAAGGTCAAGATCGTTTCTTATCTCTTCATTCTAAGAAACGCGGGGACTATCTGTATACAGCTAAAATCGGAGAGCCCGATTTTACGGTCATTTCGACGCTCAGAAGGCTCGAAGGTTCAAGTTTTGGCATCGAGAGGGCATATCGAAGGTCCTCAACCTCGAGGTAGTACAAATCGAAGGTCAACATGGAAATGCGGGAAATTCTCAAGGGGTACGTGATTAAAGCTGACAAAATACACAAAATAGTACAAGCCCGTACCGTGGGATTAAATGGTTATACCAGCGATATCTCTTTGCATTAATTACACATGTACTATGTTGGGATTCCCTTTCATATATAAAGGGGACCTTTGTCACTTTGTAACAGACATGATATTCAATACAAGAACAAGAACATCCTCTGCTCTCTAACTAAAACATTCTCTACAATTGCTTCATTAATTTATTGCTTCTCATTTATTGTGTTCTTGAATTATTCTTTATTTATTACTTGTTATTGATCATAAATAGGTCATTCTTAAGGCATTCAAAACTGTTATATTGTTATCGATAACCCCTAGTCAAGCTTGTAGAGCTCGACCTCGAGGCCCTTCCGACCACCCTCGAGACCGGTCTTTTTGTTACCCGGTTTGCGTAATCTCGTTTCCTTTTGCTCTTATTTCATTTTTCTCACTTCACACTCAGCATCTATTGTCTAAACAACCAGTATTAAAATAGATCACGTATTTTTAGAACCACATAATCAAATATAATTGTAGTTACCATTTTCAAGGTAATCATAGTCGAAAATAATGTGAGTATTTTATCAGTGAAATAGTTTAAAATAATGAAAGATCTCGAAAGAAAGGGGAGAGCGGAGAAAAAAAAGGAAAATAGTGTAACTAAACCCCTTGATTGAAGGCACAAATAATGGATTTGGGAGCCTTTTAAGGTGGATTGTATATATTTTGTAAATAAAACTTATTTATGCCACGTAATTAGTTAAACATAGACATTAAGGATAATAAAGTTTTAAATAATGTATAGGAATGAAAAAATTCGTATTAAATTTTAGAATTATTCCATTGTTTTGGCTAAAGATACATATCGGTTGTACCTATCATCAAGCGATTTATCTGCCACGAGTTCGTCGGTGATGAAGTCGCGAATGGTCCTTCTCTGGTGCTGCTCAATTTGAGTATTTGGAGCAAAGACAGAATAGTATAAAATATAAGTAAGCGAGTGTTGTTTTATTGTACGATTTTAGTTCCTCTTTGCTTATTCTGACATACTTAATATTAACAACATGCCAAAGATTTCTACGAAGAAAGATCATCTTTTCTTAAGAAGTTTAGAAGTTACATATTCTTATATGTTATGTGTTGAGGTAAGATTCATCCTTTTATCTTGTAAAAGAAGTTTTTATATAAGACAAAATAATAATTTAAGTTATTTTTCTAATATGTGGGAATAGTCATTTAATTCCTTTTTTAATATTTAAAATAATTATTTAATTACTTCTCTTATATTTAAAAAAAAATTATTAATCATATCATTTAATTCCAGTACTTTCAATTTCCTTCCAATTTTGAGGGTCCTTCGTATCATCAACTACATTTAGATGTAGCAGTTTTAGGTGTCTTGTTTTAATGTTTCTGACTATTAGTTTAGTAGTCCTTGTTTTTCTTTTCTTTCTTTAGAGTCCTTATTTTCCTTTTCTTTTCCCAATTTTAGGGAGTTCTTTTTTAAGGTTTATGAGTAGTTTAGTAAATAATAAATAGTCATTTAATTATTTTTCTTATATTTTAGAATTTGAAAATTAAAAACATAAATGGTTATTAAACCATGCTTGAGAGTAATCTCAAAATTTATTAATTTCTAAAATTTATGTATCATGCTTAACTAAGAAAATATTTTAATTTTAAAAATATAAAAGAAAATGAATAGTTGGTAAGAGTCAATAACACTAATGATACTACTCTAAGTAAAGAACCAAAAGTGAAATGCCATGTTGATTTGTTTATTCTTTTGAGCATAAAATTATTATTGAATAATAATTATAATTACAAACTTACAGTTAAACTTGGGATGAGCTAATATTAAAATTTGAACCAACAACAACAATTTATTTTCTTTAATGTTAAGAACAAATTATTAAGCCCTTAAATCAATTTAACCAATTAAAATATTTAAATTAATTAATTTGCAAAAAAAAATAACAACCTCATCTTTTTTATATTTATCTATAAATCGATATAATATTTTATTAAAAGCCAAATTGGTGCAGATGCAAACTTTATGCAATAAGGATAAAACAAAATTAAAATAATACTAAGTGAATTGTCATTAATTTTTTTTTCGTACTCACTTTAACAAATGACAACTCCTTATATTTTTCTTTATATTACGTTACTTATTGTTTAATATTATGTAGCGACCCGGCCGGTCATTTTGAGAGTTAGAGCCTCGATCCCCTAATAACTTCTTTCCCTATATTTATTTCTGCTATTGAGACTTGCCGGGATGATTGGTTTTGAGTTTCAGAGTGTTTTGGGACACTTAGTCCCTAAATGAGAGCTTAAGTCTTAAAATTTGAACCGTAGTCAGAACTGTGTGAAGACAATTCCGGAATAGAATTCTATCTATTCTGTTAGCTCCGTTGAGTGATTTTGGGCTTAGGAGCGCGTCCGGAATGTCTTTTGGAGGTCCATAGTAGATTTAGGCTTGAATTGGCGAAAGTTGAATTTTTGGCGATTTCGGCCGGTAGTGGAAAATTTGATATCCAGCCCGGAATGGAATTCCGGAAGTGGCCGTAGGTTCATAATGTCATTTTTGACTTGTGTGTGAAATTTAAAGTCATTCGGACTAGGTTTGATGTGTTTCGGCGTTGTTTGTAGAATTTGGAAAATTCAAACTTAGGCTTGAATCCATGCTTAATTCATGTTTTGATGTTGTTCGAGGTGGTTTGAAGGCTCGACTAAGTTCGTAGTGTGTTCTAGGATTGGTTGGTACATTTGGTTGAGGTCCCAGAGGCCTCGGGTATGTTTCGGATGCTCAACGGACAAATTTTTAGACTTGGAAGACAACAGATTTTGCTGGTTTTTGTTGCAGACTTTCCTTCATCGTGTTCGCGAGAGAGGTTTCGCGATCATGTAGATCATCTGAGACAGGCAGTTGTTTTGTTCTTCGCTTTCGTGATGTTGTGGCCGCGTTCGCGAGGATATAGGACCCTAAGCCTATGCGTTCACGATATGGTCCTCGTGTTCACGTAGAGGAAAGGAAAGACAGAACTTAAGGAAATAAGTCTACGCGTTCGCGAAGAGGCTCCCGCGTTCGCGTAGGGTCGGTCAACGAAATGTACGGTTCGCGGAAGGTCCCTCGCATTCGTGAAAGATAAGTTTTGGGTTAGTAAAAGCTTGTGCATCGTGTTCGTGATGGTGATGCCGCGTTCGTGATGAAGAACGCACATTGACAGATTTAAAGTGCTCAAAATCGAGGGTTTATGTCATTTTTCACCATTTGGACTTGTGAGCTCGGAATTAGGCGATCTTTTGAAGGATTTTCACGTGGGTGTTTGGGGTTAGTGATTCTTACCTAGATTTGATTAATTCCCGCTAATCAATGCTTAATTTATCATCTAATTTCGGATTTGGGGTGAAAATTGGGGAAAATTGAGAAAAGTTCTTAGGCCGAATTTTGAGATTTTGATCGAGAATTTTGTATCGGATTTGAGTAAATTTGGTATGGTTATACTCGTGAGTGAATGGGTGTTCGTAATTTTTAATTTTTACCCGATTCCGAGATGTGGGTCTGGGGAGGCTTTTTGGGTATTTTTCCTATTTTAATGCTTTAGCTTCGAGTTCATTAGCTAAATTAGTTACTTGTAATTATATTTACATTATAAAATTGGTTTGATTATATTTGGGCCATTCAGAGTTGGATACTCGTGGCAAGAGAGTGGTTTCTGATTGATTTGAGCGGTTCGAGGTAAGTGACTTGCCTAACCTTGTGTGGAGGAACTTCCCCTTAGGATGTTTGATACTGTTTGATGTATGAGAGCCATGTACGTGAGGTGACGAGTATGTACACGGGATATTTTTGTAAAATTCCCATTTTTCTTCTAAATCATAAACTATTTTCCTTTGATTGAATTGTACAATTATGTTTAATTACCCTGTTTAGATTAGGAAAGCATGCCTACGTGTTTTGACTGTCTACTTGAAATTTTTTGCAGCATGATTAGGTAGATTCCTACTTTTCCTTGGTTGCATGTAGTCTAAACTGTAAATTTCAATGTTGTAAATGTCATATCATTGTTGAGGTGCATATTTACTTTGGGACTACGGACGTATTCCGGGAGATCCCCCAGCACTGCATATTTATTTTAGGACTATGAATGTATTCCGGGAGATCCCCATGTCTTGCATATTTACTTTGGGATTACGGACATATTCCGGGAGATCCCCCTGTCTTGCATATTTACTTTGGGACTACGGACGTATTCCGTGAGATCCCCCAGCACTGCATATTTATTTTGGGACTACATACGTATTCTGGGAGATCCCCCTGTACTGCATAATTAGTTCAGTTGGGACGATATCCCGGGAGATTTCCCTGTTGTTTTCTCTTGTTCTGAGTCGAGGGCTTCTTGACTTTTATTAATGAAGACTTCCTTACTTATTTTACTATATAATATATTTATATCTCTTGTTGTTTTTAGTTCTTTATATTTACACCGGTAGGGCCCTGACCTGACCTCATCACTACTCGACCGAGTTTAGGCTTGGAACTTACTGGGTACCATTGTGGTGTACTCATGCCCTTTCCAGCACATGTTTTCATGTGCAGATCCAGGTACGAGCTATCAGCCTCGGGTTAGTGTGTGCTTGCTGATTCTAGGAGACTTCAAGGTATTTCTGCTCGCGTCCACAGATCCTCGGAGTCCCCTTCTATTCCCTCGCTTAGAGATTTTTCTTTTGTTTCTTTCGACATGTTGTATAGAGTTATATAGACTTGTAGAAGCTTATGATTAGCGATATTCCAGGTTCTGGGAGTGATGTTATTGTATATGCCAAGAGGCACTATCCTTGCTTATTAACTTACACTGTTTTGGCTTTTATCTTTATGTTTCCTTTCTTTTTTCCGCAATAATAGGCTTACCTAGTCGTAGAGACTAGGTGCCGTCACAACACCTTACGGAGGGGTAAAATGGGTCGTGACAAGTTGGTATCAGAGCACTAGGTTCATAGGAGTCGTGAGTCACAATCCAATTTATTATAGTCTCGCGGATCGGTGCGGAGACATCCGTACTTATCTTCGGGATGCTATTTAAATGTTAATAACCGTCATACTTCTTTGATTTTCTCATCGTGCGAGTTATTGACATACAAAATTGCTAAAATTTCTATTCTATTCTTCTCATAGATGGTGAGGACCCGTACCGGGAGGACAGACAATCAGGCACCTGAGCCCCCTGCCAGAGCCACCAGAGGCCGGGGTCGGGGTAGAGGACAACCACGCGGTGCATCCCGAGCACCTGTGAGAGCTGCGACAGAGGAGCCCCCAGCAGTTCCATCTGGAGAGCCGGCACCGGAGATTCCTATTGCTGCTCCAGCTCTTCGGGAGACTTTGGCTCAATTCATGAGCATGTTCAGCACTTTAGCTCAGACTGGAATATTTCCAATAGCTCCTGCTACATCTCAGGCCGGGGGAGGGGCACAGACTCCCGTAGCCCGCACTCCTGAGCAGAGGGTCCAGGTTGATCATGCCCCAGAGTTTATTCCTATGCCCCTAGTGGCTCCGATTCAGTAGGAGACCAGGGTAGCTGCTTCTGAGGAAAAGTAGCTCAGACTTGAGAGGTACAAGAAGTACCACCCACCTACTTTCAGCGGACGAGCTTCAGATGATGATCTAGGTTTCTTGAGGAGTTTCATCATATTCTCCGCACTATGGGCATTGTGGAGACGAGTGGGGTTTCCTTCACCACTTTCCAGCTGAGGAGAACGGTATATCAGTGGTGGCGTGCCTATGAGATGAGCAGTCCGGACGAGGCAGCCTCACTCACTTGGACTCAATATTCAGAGATGTTCTTGCGTGAGGATGTCCCTCAGAGACTCGGGGATGCTTGGCGCGCAGAGTTTGAGCAGCTGCGCCAGGGTGATATGACTGTGTCAGAGTATGCAGTCTGTTTCGGTGAGCTAGCTCGACATGCACCGACTTTGGTTGCTACAGTCAGAGAGAGGGTTCTTCGCTTCATTGAGGGACTCCACCCCAGTATTCGGACTAGTATGGATAGGGAGTTGGAGATGGATATTACTTATCAGCAGGCAGTAAATATTTCCAGGAGAGTGGAGGGCATGTTTTCCCGGGATAGAGAGAAGAAAGAGGCCAAGAGGTCTCGAGAGACTGGTCACTTTTCAGGAGCTCGTGCGCCAGCAGCACGCCATGGTAGGGGCTTTATGAATCGCCTTGTTCATTCAGCTCTTTCAGCAGCCAGCAGTATTCTATCTCCTCCTAGACCTCAGGAGCCTTATTATGCACCGCCAGTATCCAGCGTGCCTCCTGCTCGAGGTGCTATTACCGGCCAGTCCAGCAGGACAGGTCCGAGTCAGTCTCAGCCGCTGCATCCTCCGAGGGATTGTTTTGAGTATGGTGACACCCATTACATGGTTAGGGATTGCCCCAGATCTAGGAGGGATGCACCTCCACAGACTTATCAGCCTCCACGTGCTCCACCGGGTCCTCCGACCATTCTTCCAGTCCTAGCTGCCGCCCCACCTTCTCAGGCAGCTCGAGGCAGAGGTCGGGGAGGTCAAGGTCGCCCTAGAAGGGGAGGCCAAGCCAGGTATTATAACCTTCCAACCCGTTTAGAGGCCGTCGCTTCAGATTCAGTCATCACAGGTATTGTCCATGTCTGTGTCACAACCCATATTCCCAACCTTAGGGATCGTGATGGTGCCTAACACCACACTTGCTAGGCAAGCCAATGTTAGAGTTCGCTTAACTATTTCCTTTAATTAACCATTTAAACAGGATAAAACAATTTTAAATTAATACTTAATCTAATGGCTTTAAATGAATAATTCACAATGTAAAAAAAATAAACAATTAACTACACCGAGCCACGAACTAATTATAATGATAAATCCAAAAACTAACCCAGAGTCTGCTATCACAATTCACGAACTACTA
The DNA here is from genome assembly GCA_005239525.1 of Nicotiana knightiana. Taxonomy (NCBI): domain Eukaryota; kingdom Viridiplantae; phylum Streptophyta; class Magnoliopsida; order Solanales; family Solanaceae; genus Nicotiana; species Nicotiana knightiana. The sequence continues at coordinate 39,705 of ML387739.1, read as the reverse complement.
AAGAATACTACAAATACTTGGCTAAAAGAAATGATGTAACTGTTCTGAATATAATAAAACAGCATTTATGAAAATAGGAGAAGACTCTTGGGATCTGCGAACGCCGGCAGATATACCTCGTGTCGCCGAATAAATGAATAGCCGCTCTAAATATCTCTACTGCTGACCGATACCTGGATCTGCACAAAAGAGTGTAGAGTGTAGTGTCAGTACAACTGACCCCATGTACTGAGTAAGTGCGAGCCTAACCTCAACAAAGTACTGACGAGGCTACGACTGGGCTTTAGCAATATAACTTGTGGCAATAATATATAAAGCAGAGAAGGAAATCTAAACAAATAATTAAGTACTGCAACAACAATAAAATAACTCAGTCGCCTTTTCCAGGCCTCATCTATAACCAATTCTCAAATAATTTCCAAGTTTTCAAACTTCAACTTTAAATGAAAGTAGTGCCGAAAATATGAAGAATAGTAAAATAAACATTTAAGCCTTTCAAATCTTTATTTTCTTTGAAATTCAGTAAAAATACAAAATGTCCTCCCTTATTGCTCCTTATTGCGGCGCGCAACCCGCTCCTACATGTCCACCCTTATTGCTCCTCCCTAAATATATCACCCTTATTACTCATGTTGCGGCGTGCAACCCGATCCCACCTTTCCACCCTTGTCACTCCTTGTTGCGGCGTGCAATCCGCTCCCACCAGACATCTCATATCAATTTATTCATAAATTTCACAATTTAGGCCAAGCCTTTCACAATATTTTTGTCTCAACAATTATAAATAAAAAACTGTATTTTCCTCAAAACTTCATCAATATCCTCTCAACCATGAAACCAACAGGAACATAAATATGTATATATATATATATATCTCGTAAAAACAATGCCAAACCGCTAAACCGTTTTGTACCACAAGGGAACTGGCTAAAACAACCAATACTCTTTCCAAAATAACCACAAAAATATTTAACAACAAAATAACAACGCCAAGTAGTCATAGAAACAATAATGAACATAGAACAATTAAGACAAGAACCAATTAAGTTGGAAACGGGAAAGGGATCATGTTTAACAGGAAATTTGGTGGTGCATAGATACTCGTCACCTCACCTATACACCACACACATGCATTTCACATAGAAAATAAGTGGGGATTCCTATTCCCTCAAGTCAAAGTTAGACCAAACACTTACCTCAATTCTGTAGGCCACTCACTGCTCAATTACTGCTTTTCCTTTAGAATCTTTCTCTAACTTGCGCGAATCTAATCATAATTAACTCAATATCATTAATTAAGGCTAAAGGAACTAACTTTATGAAACTTATAATTTTTCCTAAGTTCTCTCAAAAAAGGTGAAAACCCGACCCCGGACCCACTTGGTCTAAACTCGGGGTTCGGACCAAATCACGTTTACCCATTCACCCATGAATCCAAATATACAATTAGTTTCGAAATCCGACCTCAATTCGAGGTAAAGATTTGATTTTTACAAAATTCCCTAATTCTACCCAACCCCTCAATTTTTACCATGAAAATTCTTAGTTTTTGATTGAAAAGTGATGAAAAACAATGAGTAATTGGAAGAGTAAAGTTTAGAATTGATTACCTATGACCTGGGGATGATATTTGGTGAAGAAATTTGCTCCTAGGGTGTAACGACCCGGTCGGTCGTCCCGTAGAATTTGCATTATTATTGTTGTTATTGCTTGGTCATAGGTTAGGTTGGTTATACTATTATTGATGTGTTAGAGTTGGTAGGCTTGAAATCAAAATGGTTGTAGTGAGAGTTTAGCCACTTAGTCCTTAATAAGATAGCCTTAGAGTTGGAAAAGACAACTGAGAGTTGACTTATTGGTAAACGACCTCGGAATGCGGATTTTATGGATCGTATAGCTTCGTTAGGTGATTTGGGACTTAGGAGTGTGTTTGGAATATTTTTGTGATGTCTGGTGTAGAATTAGGCTTGAATTGACAAAAGTTAGTTTTTGGTGATTTCCGGCCGGGAGTGGAAAATAGACTATCGGGGTCAGAATGATTCCGGAAGTTGGAACAGGTTCGTAATGTCATTTTGGATATGTGTGCAAAATGTCAAGTCAATCGGGTGCGTTTTGGATAGTTTCGGCATCGTTGGTGGATTTTAGAAATTTTAAAATTCTTAGACTTGAATTTGATGTGATTTTGGTGTTTTGATGTTATTTTTAGTGTTTCGGGAGTGCAACTAAGTTTGAATGATCATATATGAGGTATTGGTATGTTTGGTTGGGGGCGCGAGGAGCTCGGGATTGATTGATTTCGGGTGATTAACGGGAGTTTTAAAGTTGGTAAAATGCAGCTTCAGCTGCTGGTGCTGGTGTGACCGCACCTGCGAAAGCGTGACCAAAGGTGCGGATCCGCAGGAGCGAGCAAAGCTCCACAGATACGGAATTTTAGAGGTGCGTAGATAGGCAGTTTAGTGAAAAGTCGCAGGTGCGAGACATTGGCCGCAGGTGCGTATAGGCAGTTTAGTGAAAAGTCGCAGGTGCGAGACATTGGCCGCAGGTGCGGAACCTCTGGGCAGAAAGTATAAATGATAGATGTCTAAAGGGCGGGTTCCGCAGTTAACAGTTTTTCATTAAACAGGCATGATAGTCTTCAACTGCAGAATAAGGTAAATCTTGAAGATAAGTTTTGTACTCAATTAATTTCTCAGTCCCTCTAGTCGGGTGGGCGCCGGCCGGTTTTTCGACCAGATCCCCCTAAAAACCGTACGTGCGGGTCTCCCCTTAAGAATTGGGTCCCTTAGCCCCTGGATTGGTGCGCAAGCAAAAGAAGAACAAAAAAGAGGGGCCCCTCGCTGCAAAACATATTTTCGCTAGATGGCAAGTAATCCGTATTATTCTATGTCAATGTGACCTTAACGGCCTTTATTTTAAGAAGGTGATAGCCCTGTAGATTCGTTCCCATGGTTTCATGGGTTGAGAACGGGAATTGAACTCTATGAGATCGAATCTCCTATTGTTCCTCAGTAGCTCAGTGGAAAACCCTCCGCGACCATTAGACCTTTTAACACCATCTTCGAACGGGAAGAAGCTCTTGAGGCGATTTTTGAAGAGGGAAATTAGTGTTCTTCATAGAGGTAAGTGTTTTGATCATTAAAACTCGTTTATGGGTGATTATAGAACACAATCTCAGCAATTAATTCATGAAAAATCAATAGAAAGAGGAGGTTTAGGGCTTGAGATTTATGAGACCTTTAGGGATTGATTTGAGGGGTCAAACGAACTCCGATTTTAGTGTTCTTTATATGTACGGACTCGTGAGATGATGAAGAACAATTTTATATAAAAATTTCTGAGTTTTGGGACGCGGGCCCGGGGGTCGGGTTTTGACTAATTTCGGGTTTTGAGCTAAATTTGGTGCTTTTCAATTGGAATTCATTCCTTAAGCATAATTTGATGATAAAAAATCTGAACTTGGTAGATTTGGAGCACTCAGAGGCCCGATTTAGAGGCAAAGGCACTGCAGAATAGTATTTTAGCCGGTTTTGAGGTAAATAATGTTTCCAAACTTGGTTCTAAGGGTTCAAAACTCCGAGCTAAATTATTTATGACTATTGTTGAGGTGACACACATGCCAAGTGACGGGCGTGCACCAAGTAATTGTGGCCTGGCTTATCCCATGGCACTGCTTAGTGATCATTCCATGACGATATATGTGCTTCTATTAATGTGGTAATTGTGAACATGTTAGAAATCATGTTAAGTATAGATGATAGGCTTCACGCCGGAAATTCTGAGACCCGAGTGGTCGTATATTGCTGTCTCATTTTATGATTATTTGATGTCATAGACTCAGTCCTGTTATAGCATATCACTTCATATCTCAGTCTCGGTATTATTAATTACATGCATACTTATCATCGTTTCGCGTTGATGGAGGCATTTGTGATCCATGTGAGTGAGACTGAAGAGTAATGACTAAGTGAGGCCGAGAGCCTGTTATTGAGACAGTTATGAGAATGGACTGCACACTACATCGATATTTAAACCATGCCTTCGTTGGCTTGATATGGCGCATTGGGCCACTAGGGCCCCTCCGGAGTCTTTACACCCCCAGTTAGCGCATCGATGATGAGGGATGGATCTTCCCTGGGCATGGATCTTGTCAGAAGCTGATGTTATGTGAGGGATGGATCTTCCTTGGGCATGGATCTTGTCTGAAGCTGATGTTATGTGAGGTATGGATCTAGCCCGAAGATGATGTTATGTGAGGGATGGATCTTCCCTGGGTATGGATATTGTCCGAGTGTTGTATTCCGGAGATGGATCTTCTCCGTGGGGGATGGACTGGCCTTTTTCCTCAGTACGGAGTGACTATGGTCACCGGTGTTTATGCACATTCCGGGATGGAACTTCCCTGGGCCTGAGAGCCATATATAGTACTGAGTGGACTTTTGTGGGAGAGCTGTGAGCACTATGTGCATATCCATATAGGTTTCATACATATATTTTATGATGGCATGTAGAGTATACTGGCATACTTGGCATATTTACTCATCCTGATAAATTGTTAGCATGTCTAAATTCTATATATTATTTATTGTAAAATTTTGAGGTTCTGTCCGTCACTACTTCTCAGCCCATAGTTTGTGTTCGTTACTTCTGAGTTGGTGTACTCACGTTACCCCCCGCACCTTGTGTGCAGATCCAGGTACACCGGGACCCGATAGTGGTTATTGAGCAGCTGTCAGAGTTTTCATTGGAGTTGTCGAGGTAGCAGTTGGCGATCGCGATCTCATCTTCTCTTTCTTATTATACCTGTTGTTCTTTATTTTTGAGACAATGTTGTCCATTTCTCCTTTCTTTGCTTTATGTTATAGTGGCTCATGTCTGAGTGACACCGGATCCGGGGTTGGAGGTTTAAATTTAGTTTATCAAATATTGTTTTAAACTTCAGATTCTTAGTACTATAAATAAATTCGGTTAAAATCGTATTTTTACTGGAAATTGAATTTAGCATAGTGAAAAGGGGTGGCTTGCCTGGTTCCATGGCAGGCGCCATCACGACTACGAAATTGGGTCGTGACATAGGGTTGTAGGGTTCGAAAATATGAAGAAGAAAAAGTCTACCCGTTTTATATATATATTTTTGCCAGCTATTCTGCCTCGTTTATCATGCCAATCGATCCCGAAAATCGATTTTTATGCCTCCAATGGATTCCTTGTAAACTTCTAGTCAAGTTAGGCTTTTGAATCACTCAATTTGACCTTATAATGAAGGAGATATGTAGATTTTAATATTTGCAAATAGTACAGATTTTTAATACGCCATCAAAGGCAATTTCGTAATTAACCTGAAAAATTTGGCAACCTTAGTAAAATGACCATAAAATCCTCATACGATGTCCAAATTCGATGGTTCTTTTGGCTACGGGTCCGTAATTACGATACGGATCTAATAATTCATTCAAAACAGAAATCGGAGCTCATTTGTTCAATATGATATCATTCATGCTTGAAGAAATGACGCTGAAGCATAAGAAAGAACAAGCGCAACACAACTCAAACTTATTCGAAACTCACCCGAGCCCTCCGGGATCTAAACCAAACATGCACACAAGTCTAAAAATATCATACGGACTTGCTCGTGCAATCAAATCATGAAAATAACATGTGAAACTATGAATTAAACCTCAAAACTCATCATTTTTCTCAAGAACACTTCAATTTCACTATTTCTCAACCGGACGTCTGAATCACGTCAAATAAACTCTGATTCTCACCAAACTTCACAGTTAGTATTCAAATACTATAAAAAATTTGTACCGGCCTCTGATACTAAAATACGAGCTCGATACCAATGGTTTCAAACATTAATTCTTTTCTTTATTTCATTAATAATTCAGCAAAACAATTTCTTTCAAAAATTGATTTCTAAGGCTTGGGGCCTCGGAATTCATTTCCGGGCATATGTCCAAGTCTCATATTTTACTACGGACCTCCCGGGATTGTCGGAATACATATCTGGGTCCGTTTACTGAAAATGTTGACTAGTCAACTAAAACCAAATTTTAATTCTAAAAAATATTATTTCTTATATTTTCACATAAAATCTTTCTGGTTTCACGCTCGGACTGTGCATGCAAATCGAGGTAATGAAAATTAGTCTTTTTATGGCTAATAAGCCTCAAACGGAGTCTTAATTCATAAAATTACCCCTTGGGTCATCACAATCTCCACCTCTAAAACAAACGTTCGTCCTCGAACGGACATAGAAAATTACCTGAATTGGCGAACAATTGTGGATATCTACTCTGCATGTCCGACTCGGACTCCTAAGTAGCTGCCTCAATGGGATGACATTTGCACTGCACTCGAATTGAAGGATAACTCTTAGATCTCAACTGACGAACCTGCCGGTCTAAAATGGCTACTGGCTCCTCCTCATAAGTCAAGTCTTTGTACAATTGGACAGAGCTGAAATCTAACACGTGGGATGGGCCACCATGATATTTTCGGAGCATAGACACGTGGATTACCGGATGAACTGAAGATAACCCTGAAGGCAATGCAAGTCTATAAACTACCTCCCCCCCCCCACTCTATCAAGAATCTCAAATGGCCCGATAAACCTAGGGCTCAACTTACCCTTCTTCCCAAATCTCATAACACCCTTCATGGGCGTCACACGAAGCAATACTCTCTCTCCAACCATGAATTCCATATCATGAACCTTACGATCGGCATAACTCTTTTTCCTAGGCTGAGCTGCACGAAGTCTCTCTTGAATAATCTTGAACTTATCTAAGGCCTCCTGAACTAAGTCGGTACCCAACAACCAAGCCTCTCCCAGCTCGAACCATCCAACTGGCGATCTACACCGTCTACCATATAATGCCTCATAAGGAGCCATCTGAATGCTCAACTGATAACTATTATTATAGGCAAACTCCTCTAACGACAAGAACTAATCCCAAGAACCTCCAAAGTCGTTAACACAAGCACGGAGCATATCATCCAATATCTGAATGATACGCTCGGACTACTCGTCAGTCTGAGGGTGTAATGATGTACTCAACTCTACTCGGGTACCTAACGCACGTTGAACTTCCCTCCAAAAGTGTAAAGTAAACTGCATACCCCGATCAGAAATGATAGACACGGGCCCACCATGAAGGCGAACAATCTCCCGGATATATAACTCAGCCAACCGCTCTGAAGTATAAGTACTTGCCACAGGAATGAAATGTGTTGATTTAGTCAGTCTATCTACAATAACCCAAACTGCGTCAAATTTCCTTTGAGTCCGTGGGAGCCCAACAACGAAGTCCATAGTGATACGCTCCCACTTCTACTCAGGAATCTCTATTTGCTGATGCAAACCACCAAGTCTCTTATGCTCATACTTTACCTGCTGACAATTTAAGTAACGAACCACATACGCAACAATGTCCTTTTTCATTCTTCTCCACCAATAATGATGCCTCAAGTCTTGGTACATTTTTGCTGCACCGATGAATCGAATACTTGGAACGGTGAGCCTCCTCAAGGATCAACTCACGAAGGCCATCAACATTAGGCACACATAAACGACCATGCATCCTCAAAACACCATCATCTCCAACTGTAACATGCTTGGCATCACCATGCCGAACTGTGTCCCTAAAGACCACCAAATATGGGTCATCATCCTGCCGATCTCTGATACGCTCAATTAAAGAAGATCGAGCGACTGTACAAGCTAGAACTCTGCTAGGCGAAATATCCAACCTCACGAACTGATTAGCCAAAGTCTGAACGTCTGAAGCTAACGGTCTCTCACCGACTGGAATATACGCAAGCTGCCCATACTCACTGCTTTTCTACTAAATGCATCGGCCACCACGTTGGCCTTCCAAGGTTGATACAATATGGTAACATCATAATCCTTCGATAACTCTAACCATCTCTGCTGCCTCAAATTAAGATCATTTTGCTTGAATAATACTGGAGACTGCGATGGTCAGTGAAAACCTCACACGCACGCCACAAGGATAGTGCCTCCAAATCTTCAATGCATGAACAATGGCTGCCAACTCTAAGTCATGAATAGGATAATTCTTCTCATGGACTTTCAACTTTCGAGATGCATATGCAATCACCTTTCCATCTTGCATTAATACTGCCACACGTCTAATATGAGTCACATCACAATACACCGTGAAAGAACCTGAACCTGATGGTAACACCAACACCGATACTGAAGTCAACGTTGTCTTGAGCTTCTGAAAGCTCACCTCATTCTCGTCCGACCATTTGAATGGAACACCCTTCTGGCTCAATATGATCTTAACATTTGTTCATAGTCAATTACAAAATCACCAAGTAACTTCACTATTAAACAATAATCTCTTTTCAAACCATCACAATAGTGATGACGAGATGCGATGAATGAAGAACTCATAATTATATACCCGAATTAACGTGTCTCATTTAACACCACATGGGCGGGCACCTACCTTGCAGGTTAAGGCTCAATAATTATAGCACGAATTTGGCAAATTATGCACAGATAATTAATTAATTAATTTATTCATTTGTTTATTTATTTATGTATTTACTTATTACTATTATTATTATTATTATCATTACACAGAAAATTTTGAATAACCCTAACAGGCATGACTCCCTACCAGTACTATAGTAAAATTTTAATTCACAAGGGAGAATTTAAACACAAGAATTTCCATCACAAGGATCTCATCCTTACATAACTTCCACCGCGGCTCGTAGCCCGATTTAAATATACCAAATCATATTAAAACACGAGGATCTCGTCCTCAATTCTGAATCACAAGTAATATGCCTTTCGTGCCACTTGAAACCTTCCTTTTCCTTCTTTTAAAATATTTTCCGTTGACAAAATAACAACACGTAATGATAGACATGGCTACCTCTATAGAATTTCTCAATACAAGTGTTCCCATAAGTAGATTTTTGAGTTACGAAGCTCACCCGAGAGTGGAGCATATTAGAGGAATATTATTAGATACGCATAACCAAATTAAGTTCAAGAAATCACCACTTTATAATAATTAAAGATTGTTCTTGTAATGGCACCATTTAGTGTAACGACCTCAGCCATACCATAGAAAATATATCAACAAGCTGGGTCTCCACCTCTAGGAATCTGACCTCCACCTTCGACATTCCGACCCCTTTTTCCTAGCTGGTCATGTAAGTTAAGTTATAACTGCAACAGGGCACGTCGCCTGAGTGCTCTGATGAAATATGACTCTCCCAAGTCTAGGACGGTTTCTACCACTAGCCGAATTAAAGTATCAACTTGGCCTGAGTCGCACAAAAATTTTACAATCATATTTGAGTCCTTTAATGAGTCTGTGAACTTACTCTCTGGCTGAATCGAAGTAGGAGTATGAAGGGCTAACTTATCGAACCTGATGGCATATTCTGACACCGTCATATGACCTGACGCAACCGTTCAAACCTTATGCGCCACGTATTATGGAGAGTCCGAGAAACAACTATTTCAAAAGCATTTATGAGAACTGAGTCAAGTAATTGGTGCTGAATTGTCTGGTCATCCTCTTCGTAGGCTTGCCACAAACACCGGCGGTCAATTTCTTCTTTTACTATGTTGACTCAACACTGCTGAGCTACCCCCTTTTTTCATATACTTTTCATTATTCTTTTGGGGTAACTCTCATCTCTATTGACACATAATGATCACAAAAGTAGAGCTCTATTCAGATAATTCTTGGCACGAACCATATAGTCTAGAAGCTCGTCAACCACTGTACTCCTCTAGAGAACCCCAAAATCAGCAACCGTGACTTCCATGCTTAGTAGACCTTCTGTAGATTTAAAGTTGGCTATATAACTCCTTCGGTACTGAGGTATGAGGTTATTAAGGAGGCGGACATACCTCAAGTCCCGGCTTTATCCCTTGCAAAATCTCAGGCCTTATACATTCCAGGCCACAACCGATATAACACATGACCCCGCAATCTATTCCTTGACAGTGGACTTCCCACTTGGCACGAAATCATAGGTCACAATGCTTGATAATACACAATGTTAAACTCCACAGCTCCTATAAATCAACCAGATGCCAAGTCTATTGCACCCCTACATGATTCACTGGGTGATCTCTCATTATGTCCCGCACCTTCAGTCAGAGCCACAACTGGTCTAGTAATTACATAATCTTCCCACCACCTCTTGGTGAAATTCGTCATCTGAAACACAGCAAAATCAACCTCATTGCTTTCAACTATTCCCTTGTTATGCAATACTGGAGTAGCTATGAATCCTTATGGAATCTGGACTAGTCCAACATGTACCGACTGAGCTAGAACCTCCGCGTCTAGATCCATTTGAGAATGTACAATAGGTGCTGATGTTCGAGCTTTAGACTGAGCTCTGCTTCTGTCTCTTCCCCTAACCGTAGCTGTCATTGGGGCTCCATCTCTTGTCCGGTTGTAGACGCCTTACGTGTTGTCAAGATTTGCAAGAGGACAAGAATAGATGAGTTCAATCATTAGTGATAGGATAAATTTGCACGATGGAGTAGAATAGAAATGAAATTGTTCCTAACTTAACATCCTCTAAGAGATTAGTATAGACGCCTTTGTACCAATCCTTCAGACTCTACCAAGTTTGTTCGTGAATTCTGAGACCTAAGCAACCTAGTGCTCTGATACCAACTTGTCACGACCCAAATCCCCAACCTTAGGGATCGTGATGGCGCCTAACACCACACTTGCTAGGCAAGCCAATGTTAGAGTTCTCTTAAATATTTTCTTTAATTAAACATTTAAACAAGATAAAACAATTTTAAATTAATACTTAATCTAATGGCTTTAAATGAATAATTCAAAATATAAAAAAATAAACAATTAACTACACCGAGCCACGAACTAATTATATAGATAAATCCAAAAACTACCCCAAAGTCTGGTGTCACAATTCACGAACTACTAAAGAATACTGCAAATACTTGGCTGAAAGAAATGATGTAACTGTTCTGAATATAATAAAATAGCGTTTATGAAAATAGGAGAAGACTCTCAGGATCTGCGAACACCGGCAGATATACCTCGTGTCTCCGAATAAATGAATAGTCGCTCTAAATATCTCTACTGCTGACCGGTACCTGGATCTGCACAAAAGAGTGCAGAATGTAGTATCAGTACAACTGACCCCATGTACTGAGTAAGTGCCGAGCCTAACCTCGACGAAGTAGTGACGAGGCTACGGCAGGGCTTTAGCAATATAACCTATGAAAATAATATATAAAGCAAAGAAGGAAATCTAAACAGATAATTAAGTACTGTAACAACAATAAAATAACTCAGCCGCCTTTTCCAGACCTCATCTATAACCAATTCTCAAATAATTTCCAAGTTTCCAAACTTCAACTTTAAATGACAGTAGTGCCGAAAATATGAAGAATAGTAAAATAAACATTTAAGTCTTTCAAATCATTATTTTCTTTGAAATTCAGTAAAAATATAAATGTCCTCCCTTATTGCTCCTTGTTGCGGCATGCAACCCACTCCCCCTGTCAACCCTTATTGCTCCTCCCTAAATATATCACTCTTATTACTCATGTTGCGGCGTGCAACCCGATCCCACTTGTCCACCCTTATCACTCCTTGTTGCGGCGTGCAACCCGCTCTCACCACACATCTCATATCAATTTATTCATAAATTTCACAATTTAGGCCAAGCCTTTTACAATATTTTTGTCTCAACAATTATAAATAAGAAACTGTATTTTTCTCATAACTTCATCAAAATCCTCTCAACCATGAAACCAACACGAACATAANATATATATATATATATATATATATATATATATATATATATATATATATCTTGTAAAAATAATGCTAAACCGCTCCATTTTGTACCATAAGGGAACCAGCTAAAACAACCAATAATCTTTCCAAAATAACCACACCAATATTTAACAACAAAATAACAAGGTCAAGTAATCATAGAAACAATAATGAACATAGAAAAATTAAGACAAGAATCAATTAAGTTGGGAACGGGAAAGGGATCATGTTTAACAGGCAATTTGGTGGTGCATAGATACTCGTCACCTCACCTATACACCACACACATGCATTTCACATAGCAAATAACTGGGGATTCCTATTCCCTCAAGTCAAAGTTAGATCAAACACTTACCTCAATTTTGTAGGCCACTCACTGCTCAATTACTGCTTTTCCTTTAGAATCTTGCTCTAACTTGCTCGAATCTAATCATAATTAACTCAATATCATTAATTAAGGCTAAAGGAACTAACTTTATTGAAAATTATAATTTTTCCTAAGTTTTCTCAAAAAAAGTGAAAACCTGACCCCGGGCCCGCTTGGTCTAATCTCGGGGTTCGAACCAAATTATGTTTACCCATTCACCCACGAACCCAAATATACAATGATTTTCTAAATCCAACCTCAATTCGAGGTAAAGATTCGATTTTTACAAAATTTCCTAATTCTACCCAAACCCTCAATTTTTACTAAGAAAATTCTTAGTTTTTTATTTAAAAGTGATGAAAAACAATGAGTAATTGAAAGAGTAAAGTTTAGAATTAATTACCTATGACTTGGGAATGATATTTGGTGAATAAATTCTCTCTTCAAGTTGTGGGGTTCGATAATATGAAGAAGAAGAAGAAGAAGTCTCCCTGTTTTATATATATTTTTCTGCCAGCAATTCTGCCTCGTTTATCGTGTCAAACGTTCCCGAATCAATTTTTATGCCTCCAATGGATTTCTTGTGAAGTTCTAGTCAAGTTAGGCTTTTTAATCACTCAATTTTATTTTATAATGAAGGAGATATGTAGGTTTTAATATTTGCAAATAGTTCAAATTTTTAATACGCAGACAATGGTAATTTCATAATTAACCTGGAAAATCTGGCAACCTTAGTAAAATGACCATAATCCTCATACGATGTCCAAATTCGATGATTCTTTTTGCTACGGGTCCGTAATTACGATACGGATCTAATACTTCATTCAAAATAGAAATCGGAGCTTATTTGTTCAATATGATATCATTCATGCTTAAAGAAACGACGTCGAAGCATAAGAAAGAACGAGCGCAATACAACCCAAACCTATTCGAAACTCACCTGAGCCCTTGGGGCTCTAAACCAAAATTGCACGCAAGTATAAAAATATCATACGGACTTGCTCGTGCAATCAAATCATGAAAATAACATATAAAACTATGAATTAAACCTCAAACTCGTCATTTTTCTCAAGAACACTTCAATTTCACTATTTCTCAACCGGACGTCCGAATCACGTCAAATAAACTCCGATTCTCACCAAACTTCACAGTTAATATTCAAATACTATAAAAAATTTGTACCGGGATCTAGAACCAAAATACGAACCCGATACCAATGATTTCAGACATTAATTCTTTTCTTTATTTCATTAATAATTCAGCAAAATAATGTTTTTCAAAAATTAATTTCTAAGGCTTGGGACCTCGAAATTCATTTTCGGGCATACGTCCAAGTCCCATATTTTATTGCGGACCTCCCGGGATCATCGGAACACAGATCCGGGTCCGTTTACTAAAAATGTTGACTCAAGTCAACTAAAACCAAATTTTAATTCTAAAAATTATTATTTCTTATATTTTCACATAAAAGCTTTCCAGTTTCATGCCCGGACTGTGCACGCAAATCGAGGTAATTATAGTTAGTCTTTTTATGGCTAATAAGACTAGAATGGAGTCTTAGTTCATAAAATGACCCCTTGGGTCATCATAGTCTGTCATATGGATGCATCCGTATTATTTGACCGAGGCTCTACGTATTCATATGTGTCTTGTTATTTTCTGCACACTTGGGGGTATCTCAGGATTCTTTTAGTTCCCCTATTTATGTATCTACTTCTATGGGATATTCTCTTATTGTGGACCGCATATATCGGTCGTGTTTGATTGCTCTTAGTGGTTTTGAAACCAGAGCCGATTTATTATTACTCAGTATGGTAGATTTTGATGTTATCTTGGGCATGGACTGGTTGTTGCCCCATTATGCTATTCTTGATTGTCACGCTAAGATCGTGACGCTGGCTATGCCAGACTTACCGCGATTAGAGTGGAGAGGTACCTTAGAGTATACTCCCCGCAGGGTCATTTCATTTCTTAAGGCTCAGCGAATGGTTGAGAAAGGGTGTGATGCATATTTGGCCTATGTGAGATATATCAGTATTGATACCCCTACAGTTATGTCAGTTCCAGTAGTGAGGGATTTCCCTGATGTGTTTCTAGCTGATCTTCCTGGCATGCCGCTCCATAGAGATATTGATTTCGGCATTTATTTATTGCTGGGCACTCAGCCCATATCTATTCCTCATTACCGTATGGTTGGAGTTGAAGGAGCAGTTGCAGGAGTTGCTTGATAAGGGTTTCATCAGGCCTAGTGTATCACCTTGGGGTGCTCCTGTCTTGTTTGTGAAGAAGAATGATGGTTCTATATGTATGTGTATTGAATATCGATAGTTGAACAAGGTTACAGTGATGAACAAGTATCCTTTGCCTCGCATCGATGATTTATTTGATCAGTTACAGGGTTCCGGGGTGTTTTCCAAGATTGACTTGCGTTCTGGCTATCATCAGTTAAGATTCGGGAGCTGGATATCTCGAAGATTGCTTTCAGGATCAGATATGGTCATTATGAGTTTTTTGTCATGTCATTTAGGCTGACCAATGCCCCAGCAACCTTTATGCATTTGATGCACCGTGTGTTCTACCCTTACCTTGATTCTTTCATCATTGTATTTATTAACGACATTCTGGTATATTCTCGGTCTCGGGAAGATCATGAGCAGCACCTGAGGACCGTGCTTCAAACTTTGATGAAGAAGAGATTATATGCAAAATTTTCTAAATGTGAATTCTGGCTTGATTCAGTGGTATTTGTGGGCCACGTAGTGTCTTGTGATAGTATCAAGGTATATCCGAAAAAGGTGGAGGCAGTGTAGATTTGTCCTAGACGATCATTAGATACGAAGATCCGCAGTTTCCTTGGTTTGGCGGGGTACTACCGTCACTTTGTAGAGGGGTTTTCATCTATTGTAGCACCTATGACCAGGCTGACCCAGAAGGGTGCTCCGTTCAGGTGGACCGAGAAGTGTGAGGAGAGCTTTCAGAAGCTCAAGATAGCTTTCACTACAGCCCCAGTATTAGTGTTGCCTACAGGTTCGGGTTCTTACACTGTCTATTGTGATGCCTCAAGGATTGTCCTTGGAGTGGTATTGATGCAGGACGGTAGGGTAATTTCCTACGCGTCCAGACAATTAAAGATGCATGAGAAAAATTATCATGTCCATGATCTTGAGTTAGCAGCCATTGTTCACGCCTTGAAGATCTGGCGCCATTATTTGTAAGGTGTTCCCTGTGAGATGTACACTGATCACCGGAGTTTGCAGCACTTGTTCAAGCAAAAGGACCTTAATTTGCGTCAGCGGAGGTGGTTGGAGCTACTTAAGGACTATGATACACTATATTGTACCACCCGGGTAAGGCCAATGTGGTGGCCGACGCCTTGAATCACCGAGCGGAGAGTTTGGAGAGTTTGGCATATCTTCCGACAGCTAAGAGGCCCTTAGCCTTGGATGTTCAGGCCTTAGCTAGTCAGTTCGTGAGATTGGATATTTCATAGCCGAGCTGAGTATTGGCTTGTGTGGTCCCTCGGTCTTCTCTTTATGACCGTATCAGGGAGCGCCAGTATGATGATCCCACCTTCTAGTTCTTCAGGACAGGGTTTAGTGAGGTGATTCCAGAGATCTAACTATTGGTGATGATGGCATGATGAGGATGCAGGGTCGGATATGTGTGCCCAATGTAGATGGGCTTCGGGAGTTGATTCTTGAGGAGGCCCATAGCTCGCGGTACTCTATCTATCCCGGTGCCGCAAAGATGTACCAGGATTTAAGACAGCACTATTAGTGGAGGATGATGAAGAAGGATATCATTGTGTTTGTAGCCAAGTGTCTCAACTGTCAGTAGGTTAAATATGAACATCAGAGAACGGGTGGCTTGCTTCAGAGGTTAGAGATCCCAGAGTGGAAGTGGGAGCGGATCACCATGGACTTTGTAGTTGGACTTCCACGAACTTTAAGAAAGTTCGATGTTATTTGGGTGATCGTGGATCGGCTGACCAAGTCAGCTCATTTCATCCCAATGTTGACTACGTACTCTTCAGAGAGATTGGCTCAGCTCATTTCACCCAAGTGTTGACTACATACTCTTCAGAGAGATTGGCTGAGATTTATATTAGAGAGATTGTCCACCTCCACGGTATTCTAGTATCCATCATTTCAGATAGAGGTACACAGTTCACATCAAGGTTTTGGAGAGCCGTACAGCAGGAGTTGGGTACTAGGGTGGAGCTGAGCACAGCCTTTCACCCTCAGAAGGACAGGCAGTCCGAGCACACGATTCAGATTTTTGAGGATATGCTTTGTGCTTTTGTGATAGAGTTCGGAGGGTCATGGGACCAGTTCTTCCAACTTACGGATTTTGCCTACAACAATAGTTATCAGTCCAGCATTCGGATGGCACCATATGAGGCTTTGTATAGTAAGCAGTGTCAGTCCCCAGTGGGTTGGTTTGAGCTAGGCGAGGCCCGATTGTTGGATACATATTTGGTCTAGGATGCCCTGGATAAGGTGAAGGTGATTCAGGATAGACTTCGTACAGCCCAGTCCAGACAGAAGAGTTATGCGGACCGGAAGGTTCGTGATTTGGCATTTATGGTTGGAGAGGGTCTTGCTTCGGGTATCGCCTATGAAGGGCGTCATGAGATTTGGGAAGAAGGGAAAGTTGATCCCGAGGTTCATTGGTCCTTTTGAGATATTGCAATGTGTTGAGGAGGTTTCTTATGAGCTTGCCTTACCTCCCAGCCTAGCAGGAGTTCATCTGTTATCCCACATCTCTATGCTCCGGAAGTATCACGGTGATCCGACTCATTTATTGGATTTCAGCTCAATCCAGTTGGACAAGAATCTATCTTATGTTGAGGAGCCAGTAGCTATTTTGAACAGGCATGTCAGAAAGCTCATGTCAAAGAACATTGCTTCTGCAAAGGTCCAATGGAGGGGTCAGCTGGTAGAGGAGGCGACTTAGGAGACCGAGCATGATATGTGCAGTCGTTACCCTCACCTTTTCACAGCTTCAGGTATGTCTTTATACTAGTTCGAGGACGAACGATTGTTTTAAGAGGGAGAGAATGTAACAACCCGGCCGGTCATTTTGAGAGTTAGAGCCCCGATCCCTAAATAATTGTTTTCCCCGTATTTATTTATGTTATTGTGACTTACCGGGATGATTGTTTTTGAGTTTAGGAGTGTTTTGGGACACTTAGTCCCTAAATGAGAGCTTAAGTCTTAAAATTTGAACCGTAGTCGGAACGATGTGAAGACGATGTCGGAATGAAATTTTGTTGATTTCGTTAGCTCCATTGAGTATTTTGGGATTAGGAGCGCATCTGAAATGTGTTTTGGAGCTCCGTAGTAGATTTAGACTTGAATTGGCGAAAGTTGGATTTTTGGAGATTTCGGCCGGTAGTGGAAATTTTTATATCGAGCCCGGAATGGAATTCCGGAAGTGGTCATAGGTTTGTAGTGTCATTTGTGACCTGTGTGTGAAATTTGAAGTCATTCGAACTAGGTTTGATGTGTTTAGGCATAGTTTGTAGAATTTGGAAAATTCAAACTTCCTTAGGCTTGAATATGTGCTTAATTCATGTTTTGATGTTGTTCGAGGTGGTTTGAAGGCTCGACTAAGTTAGTAGGGTGTTTTAGGATTGGTTCGTACATTTGGTTGAGGTCCTGGGGGCCTCGGGTGTGTTTCAGATGCTCAACGGAAAAGTTTTTGGACTTGGAAGACAGCAGATTTTGCTGGTTTTTGTTGCAGACTTTCCTTCATCGCGTTTGCGAGAGAGGTCTCGCGATCGTGTAAAGCATCTGAGAGAGGCTGTTGTTTTGTTCTTCGCGTTCACGATGTTATGGCTACATTTCTGATGATATGGGACCCTAAGCCTACACATTCGCGATATTGTCCTCATGTTCGCGTAGAGGAAAGGAAAGACGGAACTTCAGGAAATAAGTTTACGCATTCGTGAAGAGGCTCCCGCATTCGCATAGGGTCGATCAGTGAAATGTATGTGTTTGCGGAAGGTCCCTCACATTCGGGAAGGAGAAGTTTTGGGTCAGTAAAAGCTTGTGCATCGTGTTCGCGATGGTGATGTCGTGTTTGCGATGAAGAACACACCTGGGCAAATTTAAAGTGTTCAAAATTGAGGGTTTATGTCATTTTTCACCATTTGGACTTGTGATCTCGGAATTAGGCGATCTTTGGAGGATTTTCACGTGGGTGTTTAGGGTAAGTGATTCTTACCTAGATTTGATTAATTCCGCTAATCTGTTCTTAATTTTATCATCTAATTTCGGATTTGGGGTGAAAATTGGGGAAAATTTAAGAAAAGTTCTTAGGCCGAATTTTGGGATTTCGATCGAGAATTTTGTATCAGATTTGAGTAAATTTGGTATGGTTAGACTCGTGAGCAAATGGGTATTCGTAATTTGTGATTTTTCCTGATTCGGAGACGTGGGTCCGGGGAGGTCTTTTGGGCATTTTTCCTATTTTAATGCTTTAGCTTCGAATTCATTAGCTAAATTAGTGTCACGACCCCAAATCTAAACTGGCCGTGATGGAGCCTATCATGGTACTAGGCTAGCCGAATTTACTGAAAATATCATAAGTTTCCCATTTGATACATAAATTATCCTATGTTTCATAATAGTTTCCACTTTTAAACATTTCAAACAATTAAAAAAAATGATCAGAACGTCTAAACACGGCCCCAACATCTGGAGTCAACCGTCATGAGCATCTAAGAAGTGATACAGTCTAATACAAATTCCCTACTACAATAAGTTTGGGAAGTAAAGTAAAATGACAGAGTAGGAAGGAGAAAGAGTAGGCTGCAGACACCGAGCAGCTACCTCGCAATCTCCGAACAATGCTCCAAAAAGGGTAGCTCAACTATCGCTCGGCCTCGGTACCTGAATCTGCACACAAGGTGCAGGGAGTAACGTGAGTACTCCAACTCAGTAAGTAACAACCATAACTGAATACTTGAGTGCACTGACGAGCATTTTTAAAGATCATGTAAAAACCATATAATAAGAAACAGTAGAAGTGATTATACTCAAGTCAGGAATCTACATTCCGAATATTTCATAAAAATTCCAATTTTCCATTTTATAATTAGTATAAACGTTTGTTCAACATTTTCAATTGAGGCTCAGTGTAAAGACGAGTGAAAACAGTAGTTTCAAAAAATATTGGCCGCTCGGGCACGGTGTCATTCACAATAAAGCCTCTCGGGCAAGCTTCTCAGTCACTCGAGACTCTACTCTCATAGGTCAATGCTCACACTCAGTATTCCCACTCAACAGGTACCATATATATATATATATATATATATATATATTTAACCGTTGTGGCGTGCAGCCCGATCCATATCATATCTGCTGCAGCGTGCAGCCCGATTCATACAATATCTGTTGCGGCGTGCAGCTCGATCCATATAATATATGTTGCGGCATGCAACCCGATCCATAATAGTCGACTGCGCTCACTGAGGTGTACAGACTCCGGGAGGGGCTCCTACAGCCCAAGCGCTATATTGTTGCGGCGTGCAGCCCGATCTATATAATATATTGTTGTGGCGTGCAGCCCGTTCCATATAATATATATTGTTGCGGCGTGCAGCCCGATCCTTATAACATATATTGCTGCGGCGTACAACCCAGCCCATATAATATCCTCACCACTCGGCTCTCGGCCTCACTCAGTCATCCTCACAAGCCACTCGGGCGACTCATCTCAACTCACGGGACTCAGCCCAAAGTACCTCTCAGTATTCTAAAATAATGTGATCACAGTGCTTATAGCAACAGGTATAAAACATGGATGAGTTCATAAATTCCTTTCAAAAATAGTGTGAGAATAGTGAAAAAATACCCCTGAGGGTTTAAATCGTTCGGCACAACGCCTCAAATATGGCATACAACCCAATAATATATTGTAAACTTTAAAAGTACAGGATAACATACGATTTCAAAACAAGTATGCGACTTAAAGTTGCTATGGGACGGACCAAGTCACAAATCCTTATCGGTCCACACCCACACGCTCGTCACCTACCATGTGCGTCACCTCATTTATCAAAACAATATGAAATACCAGGGTTTCATACCCTCAGGACTAGATTTACAATCGTTACTTACCTCAAACCGGCCCGAAAACTACTCCGCGATGCTCTTCCCCTCGAATCGTCTCCCAAATGCTCCGAGTCTATCAAAATCCTATTAATAACATCAAAATATGCTAGGAAGAAGAAACCCATTCGAAAATTATCACAATTGGGCACAAATCCCGTAGTCAGCCCAACCCGGCCCCCGGGCCCACATCTAAAAATTTGATACAAATCACAAAAATAGAATCCTTATTCCCTCACGAGTCTATGCATACCAAGAGCATCAAAATCTGACCTCAAAAAGCCTATTCAAATCATCAAAAGAAATTCTCAAACTTTCTTCCCTTTTTCCCCAATTTACACACTGATTTTTCCCTAAATTTCACCTTATTTCAGTCCAACAATCACATGGAAACGAGTTTTAGGTTCAAATATCGTACCTCGCACATAAAAATCGTACCTCGCACATAGTTGTTCCCAAAAACCATAAAAATTTCCGAATAACCTTACCACGCACATACTCGGGGTGATCCCACGTCACCCTACCCCATATATGTCTGATAACACAACATAACTGAAATTTCACAATTCAACCTGACCGATAAACCTTAGAACCAAATTCCCGCTTCTAAAATACTTTGCAAGATCAAAATTCCACAACTATAAACTGAATAAGTCTGAACACGTTGTATCAAGCCATATCCGTAACCCAATATGTAATTTCATAATATTTCGCATGACTCGAACACTCATAGCAATAACTCCTAATCACAAAAGCTGCTCAAAATAACCCAATACCGGTACATAACCTCTTATCAAGCAATGCCCCGCTCTAACACTTTCATATGATGCTGATGATGAAAAAAACACGTAGAAACTAGCAACATCCCACGAGCTCAAATTGTAGAAAAGATTCACATGAGAGGACTATCCTGTTATCAATAATTACCATCACAACACCATGCTACAAGCTTGGCACACATCGCAAATCAAAACACACAGATCTGACACCAAGGATCATACCTCTACATAACTCTGCTACAATGCGTGATCCCATCCAAATGCTGGTCCACATGAAATACTTCAAGCCACCTTTCTCAAAATCAATAACCATGTGCAATTCGACATCAAGTACTCAAGGTGCATTTCTATAATTATGGGGGAATCGGATGATACCATGCCACAGGAACCCGAAAGAACATAACTGATACGCCCCAATCCTGCAATAAAGCCCAAATAAATCCGCACCATATGTGCATATAACCAACAATCACCACTTCTTGCAACACATAAGGGTAACTCATAGATCACTCTGAAATATGAATAACTCAATGACAATCGAAGGGTACATCCCTCAACAATAGCAATTCGGAGTCAACAATTCCAATCCGGTGCAGAAAACACACTCATACTGGGCCTAACAATAACCCTAGATCAACTCTGGTCACCCACAACAGATAGATAACTCTCTGAAGATTCACAATCACTGAATCATGGCATTTACTAACATCGGACTAGCTTTGCTCTCATCCTCACAGTCCACAACCACAAAATAATTTGTTTATTAGAACTCTCAGTCTCGAAGTCCATGAAGCGCACGAATTACCATATATGATCCGAACTCCACCGCTCGAATATATCACACACCTCTAATACTTAATTATTCCACAAGGGATACTCTTATAATTCTTCTGTGCCACCAAGTAAACTTGAATATCAGCAGTCGATCCAACAAGAGAGCGTCGCGATACTAATGAAGTACCCTTAACTCAAACACATTGCTCTTTCTGAAATGTATACCGTCATTAAGTCGCACCAAGTTGTGATATCATTTACCTAGTCATCTGAAACTGCCCATGTTGCCTAAGAATTTATGACCTTCCTTCCAGATTTGAACCGTGACCTCACACATGCAAATCTCAACCCTACACAACATATTGCATATACCACGCCATCCTATGATAAGTATGAGAACTTCTGATCCCTTCCGAGCCACAAGCTACTACGTACCCAACTAGCCAAGAACTTTCCATTTGATCCCATTTAGAAGCAAAATCACTATACATCACTTGCACCTCACGCCAGTAGAAAATATACATCTCTAACAGTAGTAAAACCCATCAGGAACTATCTGAATCCCATTTGTACAACACCAAGCTGTCAGGACTGAATCCTTCTAACTCAACCAAGCTACGCAGGCCACCAAAAATCCAAGAGTATTTCTAAGAAACACCTGGAAAAACTCATTGCCTCATAAACACCCAAGGAACTAATCATATCCCTTACCATGTTGATCTGACCTACTACAAAGTTGTCCTATTTATCCAAGTTTCTTCTGACTTACCTTCGAATTGATACTTCTCCTTGCCATAATACCATAATTATCAACCTAGACTCACCACGTGTGACCCAAGCATAAGACCATACCTTCTAAGGCCCGTAAGCCGCTGAATATCCTCTCAAATATTCCCAAAAGTACCACATTCAAAATACTTACCCTAAAGAGACTTTCTGTGAATCTAAAGTCATTACCTTCACTTTCCTGATACTGATATGTAGAGTCCATGAAAATGTAGAAATGCCACAAGTCCTGACACCCTCTAACGCGAATCTCAGTTCTAGCCAAATGCACACCTTGAAAATTCCCAATTGTTACGTATAACCTTGAATCCATCAGAACCATTCTCGAAAGTCATCCACTCTACACAAATCTCAATTAAACGGATCAAACAGATCAAACGACCTGACCCCATTTACACACCAACATACTAGGAAGTAGTCCACACATTTGAAGCAACAAGCAAACTCCTACATTGCACACACTACACCCTTTTAAAGTACAACTCAATCATTCAATAAAATCCCTTTACCCATAGAGTACCTTACAACCTGTATCGAAAATTCCCATCACTCGAGTCATTCCCAAACTCCACCTCTACAGATCATAACTGATCCGCCAATATACCTCAAACTGAAACCAATACACCACATAATCGTGCAATCAACTTATCATTAACAGCCTCCCCCATTTGGCTCAAAGACAACGACCAAGACAAACAATAAATCACAATGACCATACGCTATCACTGTCACCATACTGCAGTGAAATTCAACTAAATCCTTCATAAGTTCATATGACACAAACCATCTGATATTCCACATCGTATGCAAATCTCGTATTCACCATTGTAATAGTCATGCCAACTTCCACAAGCGATCTAAACTCAAATTGCAATATATATCAATTTCTTATAAAAGAGGACTTGCCACAGAATCACCTAAGGATCACACAACCTCAGGACACCACGCGGGAGATAGCCCTGCCTGCTTAGCCTCAAACTGATCTCTCTCTATACCCTTCCAAACATCATAGCTATTACGCAATCACTTTATCTTTCTGCACCTAAACACAACCAATGCCTACCCTCGAGGCATCACATACACGGTATAAGAACCTGAAGTTGATGGAAGAACTAACACTGGAGCTGTGGTCAAAGAAATCTTGAGCTTCTGGAAGCTCTACCCACACTCGTCTGACCACATGGATACCCTCACTGGACACCATGTGTCCCAAGAATGCTACTGATCTGAGCCAAAAATTCACACTTGAAGAACTTTTCATAGAGCTTCTCCTCCCTGAATCCTTATAATACCATCCTCAAATGCTGAGTATGCTACCCCTGACTACGAGAGTATGCTAGGATGCTATCAATGAACACAATAACGAAGGAGTGCAATTACTGCTGGAATACACCGTTAATCAAATACATGGATGCTACTGGGGCATTGGTCAGCACAAAAACATCACTAAAAACTTATAACACAACAGGGAGGTCCACTTCCCTCCACAACTAAACTACATGAGAGGTCCTCCAATATACTCGCAACTCGAGGCCATATGCCGTCTCAAGACAGAAGTCTAACACTCAATAGCTCTTGCTACATATCCAGCCAATACGTTTTGTCACAATCAATCAATATGAACCCATCTCACCATCGAATCACACTCACCACATAGTCATCCAGCCATAAAGTCCCACCAATAAGGACACAAACGGACATATAAGTCCCAAATGCACGGCTCACACAATCGAAATTTTAGCACTCAAGCCACAGAATAAAATTCGGCCTCAAGTCCTCCAGACTGGCCCATTATCAACATGCTAAAATTGCCTCTCGCACCTCACCCATGGAAATCACAAGGCCTGGATACACAGATGATACTGAGCGTTCGCGTGTGCACTCGAATACATGGAAAGAATTTAAAGGTTTACGCTTTTGGCTGAATAATTGGATTCGCACAACAAGAATTCCAGAATGTGAGATTTTCCTAAGGGTTCTGTAGCCTCTCGAAGATAAGTACAGACGTCTCTGTACCGATCCGCAAGACTATACTAAACATGCTCATGACCGGTGAGTCCTATGTAACCTAGGCTCTGATACCACTTGTCACGACCCCAAATCTAAATTGGTCGTGATGGCGCCTATCGTGGTACTAGGCTAGCCAAATTTACTGAAAATATCATAAGGTTCCCATTTAATACATAAATTATCCTATGTTTCATAATTCCCACTTTTAAGAATTTCAAACAATAAAAATGATCAGAACATCTAAACACAGCCCTAAAATCTGGAATCAACCGTCATGAGCATCTAAGAAGTGATACAGTCTAATACTAATTCTCTACTATAACAAGTCTGGGAAGTAAAGTAAAATGATAGAGTAGGAAGGAGAAAGAGTAGGCTACGGACGTCGAACAGCTACCTCACAAGCTCTAAACAATGCTCCAACTAGGGTAGCTCAACTATTGCTCTGCCCCGGTACCTGAATCTGCACACAAGGTGCAGGGAGTAACGTGAGTACGCCAAATCAGTAAGTAACAACCACAACTAAAGACTTGAGTACAGTGACAAGTATTTTTAAAGATCATGTAAAAACCATATAATAAGCAACAGTAGAAGTGATTAAACTCAATTCAGGAATCTAGATTCCGAATATTTCATAGAAACTCCAGTTTTCCATTTTATAATTCGTATAAACGTTTGTTCAACATTTTTCAACTGAGGCTCTGTGTAAAGAAGAGTGAAAACAATAGTTTCGTAAAATATCAGCCACTCGGGCACAATATCACTCACAAATAAGCCTCTCGGGAAAGCCTCTCAGTCACTCGTGACTCTACTCTCATAGGTCAATGCTCACACTTAGCACTCTCACTCAACAGGTACCATATATAACTGTTGTGGCGTGCATCTCGATCCATATAATAACTCGCTGCGGTGTGCAGCCTGATCCATAATAGTAACCTGTTGCGGCGTGCAGCTCGATCCATAATAGTAACCTGTTGCAGCGTGCAGCCCGATCCATAATGGTCGACTGCGCTCACCGGGGTGTATAGACTCTTGGAGGGGCTCCTTCAGCCCAAGCTCTATATCGCTGCGGCGTGTAGCCCGATCCAATATATATATATATATATATATATATATATATATTGCTACGGCGTGCATCCCGATCCACATAATATCTGTTGCGGCGTGCAATCCGATCCGATATATATATACATTGTTGCGGCGTGCAGCCCGATCTATAACTATCCTCACAAACTCAGCTCTCGGCTCTCGGCTCTCGGCCTCACCCAGTCACCCTAACAAACCACTCGGGCAAACTCATCACAACTCACGGGACTCCGCCCAAGATAACTCTCAGTANCCGATCCAATATATATATATATATATATATATATATATATATATTGCTACGGCGTGCATCCCGATCCACATAATATCTGTTGCGGCGTGCAATCCGATCCGATATATATATACATTGTTGCGGCGTGCAGCCCGATCTATAACTATCCTCACAAACTCAGCTCTCGGCTCTCGGCTCTCGGCCTCACCCAGTCACCCTAACAAACCACTCGGGCAAACTCATCACAACTCACGGGACTCCGCCCAAGATAACTCTCAGTATTCAAAAACAGGGGGATAACAGTGATAAACAGCAACAGATATAAAGCATGACTGAGTTCATAATTTTTTCTACCAAGAATAGTGTGAGAATAGTTGGAAAAATACCCCTGAGGTGGTCAAAACAGGTCAGCACAAGGCCCCAAACACGGCATACAGCCCATAATATAATATAAACCTCTAAAATACAGGAGATCATATTATTTTTAAATCAAACACGCAGCTTAGTAGTCGCCACGGGACGGACCAAGTCACAATCCCTATCGATGCACGCCCACACGCTCTTCACCTAGCATGTGCATCACCTCACTTATCAAAACAATACGAAATACCGGGGTTTCATACCCTCAGGTCTAGATTTACAATTGCTACCTACCTCAAACCGGCCCGAATACTAATCCGCGATGCTCTTGCCCCTCGATTCGACCTCCAATTGCTCCAAATCTAGTCAAAATCAGGTTTATACCATCAATATACGCTAAAGGAATGAATTCCACATGAAAATTATCAAATTAGACCAAAATTTTCGAATTTGGCTCAAACCCGTCCCCCAAGCCCACATCTTGGAATCCAATAAAAATTACATCACAAGAATCCTTATCCTCCCACGAGTCCGTACATACCAAGAACATCAAAATCGGACCTCAAATGGCCCCTCAAATCCTCAATCAAAGGTCTCCAAATCATAAGCCCTAATTCTCCAATTTTTGGGTTTAATTCCACTAATTTCCGGTTTAATTACTCAAAAATCTATATAGAATCGAGTATTGAAGTCAAAAATCTTACCTCCAAGTGTTTCCCTTTGAATCCCTCTTCAATCCCTCTCAAAAAGCTTCAAAACCGCTCAACAATGGTGAAAAATGGACTGAAATTCGCAAATGAGGGGTTTAAATACTTCTGCCCAGATCACTCTATGTGAACGCGGCCTATGCCTCGCATTCACGATGAACAAAATTTACCAGCCCTTCTTTTACCCTATGCGATCGCGTCCTTTCCCATGCGATCGCGTAGAACAAATTTTTCCAACATCCTTCTCCAGCCCTTCCGGATAGCCTCTAGTATAATGGTCATAACTTTTGTACAAAACTCCAAATTACAGTTTTTTTAACTTTCTGAAAACTAGACATCAAGGACTACAACTTTCATTTTGGATCATCTTCAAATTCCTTATATATTTTTAGTTATAAGCTTACAAAGTTGGAACTATGCGGCAGAAATTTTACTCTATGCGATCGCGGGAAGCCTTAAGCGGTGGCATAGCACAGCTGGATTTTCCATTTTTTCTCTATGCTAACGCGGCCAGATCTATTCTATCACACGGTACACCCTTGAAGCCAAAAACGAGCAACTAGAAATGGTCCGAAACTAACCCGAGACCCTCGGGACCTCAACCAAAACATACCAACACATCCCATAACATCACACTGTTTAACTAAAGAATTAGACCGTTTGACTAAAGCTTATTTTTAAGATGAATACAGGTTACTGATAATCAAGATAATGGGAAAAAATGAATAATAGACAATATTGCAGAAATAATAGGTTGACGTTGATTGTATTTGAGAATCTGATGCCTTTACAAGTTGTATTCCCCTCCCTCATATAGGTGATTCTTACAACGTACGACTCTTACTATGGTTACTCAATAATGACTAATTATGATATTAATGAGGCGTTACAAAGTATAACGGTAATTGGGGTTCAGTTACATAACGTTTGAGTAATCAATTGTGGGTCCCTGAATCTGCTCGTAGCTTTGTCTAGATTCATTCTGACTGTGCCTCTCTCCCGTTTTGATCAAGTTAAGTTTCCCATGGCTGATAAGTTCATGGGTTTACTAAACCGTGCCTCTTTGTACCGTATCTCTTCAAGGAGTCACGTCCAGCTGTCGCATTTTCCTGTGTCTACGTGACTGGCTGAGTTGTCAAAAGTTGGCTTACGTGTGAAACTCTTTTTTACCAATACAGATAGTCCCCTCACTTACCATATATTTAACGATTAATATTTGGTAAGTGGATATTCATTTATGGCGGGAATATTTTGCCGTCGCTTTTCCTTGAATCATTGTATCCTTCTCTGCACCATAGGCGTCATTTGTCACTTCCATTTAATGCTCATACCACGTGTCCTTTTCAGATTGGTTCTGCATTTACTCAGCACCTTTTAGGGCTTTTTGCGGCTGTGACAGTCCCGAAGTGACATCTTCAATTATGACTTTTCATCATTATTTTCCTTTTTCTTCATGTTTGACGGTTGTCTTCAAGTATAAAATCATGTTTTCTTTTCTTTGCTTCCACGAAAAACTTTTATAACTTTGTCTTTTGTAAAGAACTTTCTTCTTTGCCTTTGTAAACATGTCTTCTTCAAACCAACGTCAAAGAGTAATAGATATTGAAAGTTTAGCGCCTTCTTCTGCTCCGACTAGGAGTCGGAGGGGTGGTAGACTTAGAAGTCTAGGATTCACTCCTTCGAGGGGCTCTTCTTCTTCTTAGATAGTTCCTTCTCCTTCCACTAGATCTCCAGTTTCTCTGAGATTTAGGGTTTCTCGGTCTTTGTCTAAAGGTAGAGGTGAACGCCTTCGTGAACCTGAAGTCGATGAAATTGTCCCTGCTGAGTTGTTTTCGCTAGGGATAGTCAAGTTCTTGTAGATCAATCTTCTTCTCTTGATAGTGTAGAAAGATATCCAACCCTTATAACTGAGGGTCAGATTTCCCTAGTTTGTAGGGAATGCTTTTGGAAATCTTTCTTTCCTGTCTATATTCTGAATAGTAATCAAAGAATAACGTCTTACAACACGGGATATTCTTTTGTTTATACGTATCCTTTCACTTTAGGGTTTAGACCCCCCATTGACCCAGTTATAGTTGAGTTTTGCCCTTTTTTCAATATTTGCTCAGGAAAAGTTGGCCCGCTTGTGTGGCGAGTTGACGCATGCCTTAGGAGTTTGTCTTCTTTAGCCTCGGTTCCTTTTACCTTAGAACATCTTATTCACCTCTACTCTCCTACCTTATTTCGTGAAGGGGTTTTTACTCTGACTGCTAGAAGAAAAAGAGTATTGGTAACCCCTGGAAACGATAAGGATAGGGGTTGTTACCTCCAGTATGTTGTTGTACCCACTGCTGGTTTAGTGGGTGAAGAAAATCTTCCCTTCCCTGAGAAGTGGAATCGTGCAAGTGAGTATGCTTTAGCTCGCATTTACTTTTTATTGTTTTGACTTGAGATGTTTTATTTAACACGGTATCTGCTTATTTTTCTTTTCTCAGCAATCATGAATACTCTTGAGAATGTCTCCGGTATTCGTGATTGGGTAGAAAAATTGTTATCTGTTGCTCCTTCAGAAGAAAGATCTTGGAAGTACCTTGCTGGGAGGTATGGTTGGCAAGTAAAGACCCACGGTAAGTGAAGCTTTTGTTCTTTCTTCTTTCCTTACTCGAGTCTCTTTTTATTTTTTTGTCGTTTAACTTTTTTCCCTTTTTAATAGGATTCTCTGCTCGTGGGGTGTCTGCTTCCTCTATCCCGAAGATGTCCTTGGATCAAGCCCAGGAAATTATTGTTGGTTCATCTTCCTCGAAGAGGAAGATTAGTGAGTCTCGTTCCAGATAGGAAGAAGAAGAGGGTGCTTTAGTGCACTGGCCACGGAGAAGGCGAATAGTTTTAGATGATTAGCCTGTTGCCTCAACCTTGCCTTCCGTGTTTGTGATTGAGCCTCATGTCTTTGATGATGTTTCACCTTCCCCTTTTCGTTATGGTATTGATCTTGCTCCTGACGACATCCCTTTGGCTGCTGTCTTTCCTCCTTCTTTGAGAGAAGCCATTTCGTCTATTCCTTCGGCTATCTCAACTTCTGCTGCTGCTTTGCCTATTTCTTCTTCAACCCTTCAACTTTTCGTGCGTGTTTCTTTTACCGTGGCTTCTCCATATCCTCAACCTTCCATGCCTGTTACTGTTCCATCTCTGCCTGCTTCCATGCCTTTCGTTAGGGAAGTAGGGTCTTCCAGCAGAAAGATGCGGCAGGTGGTAATAGAGGTTCCAGCTGAGGGAAACCTTTTCATGAAGACGGGTGAGCCTGAAGTGTGGCTCAAGCCTTTGATAGGTCTCGCTGAGAAAGTAAATCTATCTAGCCATGGTGCTCTTACACAGGCCAATGAGGTCGTGCATACCTCTTTGAAGGTATGGTGTAGGTTATCCTCTTTCACTCTCGTATATGAAATTTACCATATCTAACTGGTTTATTTCTTGTAGATTAACCTCATAAGCATAGAGCTTATGAGGAGGATTTCAAACACAGACCAAGATACAAGAGAGTTGCAGGCAGAAGTTGATAATTGGAAAGCACGGCATGATGGCCTAAGGATTGACATGGACACTTTAGAAGAGGACAGGAGTACCTTGAAGCAGCAGATGAGACTTATGGAAGCAGAACTAGCAGTGGAGCGGGCTTCTTGCAGTTAAGCTGACAAAGATAAGAGTGTTCTGGAGTCTTCATTCGCGGAGCAGCTGTCCCGTGCCTCAGAGGAGATTAGAGACTTGAAGAACTTAATGGGGCAGAAGGAAGAATACTCAGGCGAGCTCGTGCAATCACTCACTCGTACTCAAGAAGATCTTCGAAGGGATTTAGACAAATCTCAAATGTTAGAGGAGTGGATTGTTCCATTATGGGCCGCTCATGAAGCTGCGGAGGTGGAGAAGGACGGGTTGAGAGCTGAGCTTCAAGTGTGGGCAAAAGATTATGAAGATTTTGAAGAGGTGGTTGTTGTCGATGTGAGCTGGGCGTATAAGATTGATGGAAATGAGTCAAGAGGGTTTTGACCTTAGTGCTAAAATAGCCAAAACTAAGGAAGTCATGGAGAAGGCTTAACAGGGTCATAACCTCTCTTCACCTGACGGTGAGATTCCAGTCGCTCATGCCTCTTCATCCCCAGTTGCTCCCGCTCCTTCTG
The DNA here is from genome assembly GCA_005239525.1 of Nicotiana knightiana. NCBI lineage: Eukaryota > Viridiplantae > Streptophyta > Magnoliopsida > Solanales > Solanaceae > Nicotiana > Nicotiana knightiana. Next base: position 8,511 of record ML387739.1, on the reverse strand, counting down.
CCACTGAATTCAACCCCTCTCTTGAAAAGATATAGTTGGTTAACCCTTTTTTTCTTTTTCTTTGTATCAATTGGTGATTACCCCCAGTCCCATCGGGGATAAATTTGGATTTCCTTTAAGTCCCCAAATGACAGCTTAGGGGCACCACAATGTAAATATAAAAATCTTATACGGCTAAGTATAAGTTAATACTTAGTTTTAGCCTTTTTTTTAATATATAAATGTTAGTTCGACTTTTGTTGAGTTTCTGTTTCACTCTTTAAGTCTTTTGCAAGCTTTATTTTTCGAGGTTTTAGTTTTACCTTCGATTTTTGCATGTGGAATGATTTAGACTACTCGTACCTTTTTTATAATAGGCACGGTGCCATATTAAATGTATGCCTTCTTGTAATAGGCATAGTTTATGGAAGAGGGCCTTTTATAATTGACATGAAGAAGACATCTCAACTTCATGATAATGCAATAGAGTGATAGGAATTTTACACATGTTTAAGAATGTTTCCAAGGGAAAGTTTTTGTTTGAACTTCCATGACATTTTACATGTGTTTGGTTATCGTCTAAAACTCACACCTGCAACTATTTTTTGTTTAACAGATTTTGATATACTCTTGTATTTCGTAACTGTTTTTCATAGGTAACAGTTTTTCGATATTAATATAAGGAAATAACTATTTTTTACTAGTAACAGTTTTTATAAAGATTGGGGGTTTTACCCACAACTGTTTTGGAAATAGTTTTCTAATAAGTACGAGGGAAACGTTTTCTTATTCGTAATTGTTTTTATTTGATAACAGTTTTTGAAAAAATACAATGATTTAGATCTTTCATCCATAACTGTTTTATTCGAGAACAGTTTTTTGAATGAGTATATTGATGATGATCTTTTACCCCTAACTGTTTTTTTTACAACAATTTTAAAAGATGTACATTTCTTTCTCGTGACTAACATTTTGCCTTTCAACCTGAATATGTTCGAAGATTTTTGCTTTTTGCATTAGGCTTTGTATTTGGATGGCTCTTTTGATTTCTTT